>JALRMF010000800.1:0-11241 GCA_026120015.1 Dendrostoma leiphaemia
AGCCTTTATATTATCTTTAGTATAAATAGCTTAGATAATAATATATTTAATATATCTAATATACTAATCTTAACTATCTTTAGTATAAATAGCTTAAATAGCAATATATTTAATATATCTAATATACTAACCTTAACCTTAGATTTCTGCTAATATAAGCGTATTTCTAACATAAGAGATGTTTTCCTGCAGCGGGGACGTTGGGTTTCGCTATTTTATCCTATACAGCCCATTGGCCTGTTTTGTAACCTGCATATTGTATGGGTTATAATATAGAGTATTAAAGCATTTAGTGTACGATTGTTTTTAGTAGAAACCCTTTAAGAACAAAGATACTACCTTAATTAACAAAAAACCTTAAGATTAACTCATTAAAAGCATTCGTATATTTAGCTCTTAGGTCTTTTATTATACGTCTATTTAACAAAGTATTCTACCTAGTTTATACATATGTTTTTCTATAAATAGCAAAGAGATTTAAAAAGCTTAAGTGCCTTAAGCGTCTCGCTTGTAAAAGGTTAAAGTAGCTATAACTTAAAAAGTTTAATTGCATTAGATAAAAGCTTATTAGCTATTAAAAAAGTTATATAAAAAAAAGTTAAGGTTGTATAGAGAGACTGCTAAAGCAATAAAGATAATTTGAAAAAGAAGTTTAATAAGATAAAACAAAACTGCGTTTTAAATAAATAGAAAAAAAGCAAGGTAAGCTAAGCCCTTAAAAGAAACTAGTCTAACAAAAAAGTCTTAGATTTAAAAAAAAGATTATTATATAAAAAGATAGTTAAATAACAACATTGCAATATATATAAGTTTTTATAGTTAATAGGCATATAAGAGAAAAGGTAATTAAACAGCAATGCTACAATGTATAAAAGTCTCTTTTAAACGCGCATAATAGACGCTTTATACAAAGAATAAAATAATCAAATAATAACATTACTGTTAGAATAAATAGCATTGCAGCTTTGTACAAGGGCTGGTAGAGATGCCGGTGCCAACCACCAGAGTAGTCCAACAGACCAAAACCAGGCACGCATATCACATATGCCTAAAACACATATATAAATCCTCCGTACAAAGCAGAAAACTTTGTCTCCTTTCCTTCGTACAAGGTAAAGCTAAATACAATTTCATCTCCACCCCATTATATTATTTATTTATACTTAATATATATATATACAAGAAAGCTTATTTAATATTAATTAGTATTTATAGCTAGCAAGCATAAATTAGCAAAAGTAATAAAATAATAAGTGCCCTTAAGCATATAATAGTGCGCAATAATACTATTATGCTTAATCTTATCTTTTATATTTATTAAGCTAAATAAATTATCAACAAACTATATAATAAAAGGCGTATACAGATTTTTTTTTGCAAGAAGGCAAAGGCTAAAAAATTATTTAAAACTTTTGCATAAATTAAAAATTACATATAATATGCAATTATACTTTGATAATAAATATCTTAAATCTAAATAACTTATTTGCAACTGCTAATATATATAAGCCTAAAGATAAGCAAAAACAACAACTCTAAGGGCATTAGCAACCTTAAAAACGCTAAAAACAACTTAAAAACAATAATAAAGACTTTTTTTTATATAAAAAAATAGTAAAGGGCAGTTTAATATCTTTAGCAGCATAGAAAATAAGCACTTTATATAGCTATTAAAATAAGATTCCTAATATTACCCAGCTATTAAATCTAAAAGAAATTAATATATACATTAGCTAACTTATCTCTAAATACAAAGGTCTTTTATCTTTAAATAAAATTATACAATTATATAAAAAAGATTTCGCAGGCTAAACAACTTATTAGTTTAAATAAAGTATATAGACTTTTAAATATACACTTTAAAATACCCTTTAATCTTAAAGATATATTTTTCCTAAGAAATAAACCAATATATTAAATAGCTAGCTTATATATCTTTTTAATTATAACTTTATTACCTAATAATCTCATACAAATATCAGAGCTCTAACAACTCTTATACAACAAACTCTTATACAATTAATACCTATAAGCTCTGCTCTTTAACAGCCTGCATAATAAGCCTCCTATTAGTCTAAAAACCTATTAAATTTAAGAGGAAAATAGATATATAACCCTTAAATTTAGCAGCAAAATTAACAAAAGCACTAAAGAAACCCATATAATCAGAGAGCTTTGCATAAAGAATATAAATAAATAAAAAAGGCAGCACTTTTAAAAATAGCTTATGCAATGCTTCGTCAAAGGAACCGCACAATTCCTAAAAATTAAAACCAAAGACCTTATTTATACAACAAAAAAAGTAGCATAATCCTACTAAAACAACAGTTTATTTATAAAAACCATAGCTTTCCCGTATAAATTCCTCCAATTCCCCCTATAAACTTAAAATACAATCCTTTCAAATTGCTACCCTTAAGGCGCGTATAAAACAATATATATCTACTAAACTAAATCTAAGCTTTTGCAAAAATATAGCAAAAAAACCTAAACTATATTAAAAAACTATATAACATTTTATACAACAAAGCAAAAATTTTTATCTCTATATATAAGCAGCTTAAAATCAACAAATAAAAATACTACGCTATATAATTATATATTCTCTTAGATTATGCGCTCTAGTTCTATTTTAACTACATCAGCCCCAATAAAATCTAATATAACATCTATTGCACAATCAACACCTACTTTAATTATTGCATTAACTATAGCCAGTACTAGGCCAACTAAAGCAGCTTAACCTTCATACGACTAAAAAAAGAAAACTTAGATAAGACATTAGCAAATATGCTAAAGATTTTACTAAACAAAATGCAGCTTATACAACAAACACTAAAAGCTAGGTATTAAAGCAAGATCCAGCTTTGTACAACAGTAGAAAAGGCATATTATAGTATATTAAAGCTCAAAACAGCCCTCGTTCAGCAAAAGCCCACATGCAAAAAGCTATTTTCAAATATGCATACAGCTATCAAATTAACATCTAAAAGAAAACCATCAATCCTTTTAACAAAGGTTGATTTATACATCTCTCAATACCTAACAAACTATACATATATCAAAAATAGCTTTTAAAAGTTACCCAACCTAAAATAAAAAGCGCAACCCAAATTTACACCTACCGCACAAGAAAACTTTTCTAATTAAAAACCTTTCAACTATACAAATAAAAAATATTTTATATGCAAAAAAAAAAAATATTAATTAACAAACCATACGCTAAAAAAGCATGCAAAGTCTCATACAAAATATCTCACCTTGTATAAAAATGCTAGCATCAAGCTACTATCAAAAAACAATATGCTTGCCTATATCTAAAACTACAAAAACAACAAACTTAACCGCCTAAATACATACGATTCAAAATCTAAGAAAAACAAGCAAAAAGCTGTAAGCCATCTGCTTTCCACTTTATTCATTCATCGCACAATAGGGCTTAGCATATACAATTTATCATATAAACTACTAAAACCAACATTATTTATTCTAAAAAATCAATACTCGCACAAATACCAAAGAAAGCTATAGGACATTAGAATATTTAAGCTATCAACTATTAGCAAAGCTTAAGCCCTTACATATATAAGAAAAAACCCACACATAAAAATCATCTAGGAAACATTACCTCATTTATTTAAATTTAAAGAGAAAAACTCTCTTTGTACAATTAACACTATAGTAAAACAAAGCCCGTTAAAAGAGATTATATACTATATGCTAAACATCAGCACTCTATTCCTACTATCCCTCAAAAATGCAGATTGCCTAAGTGTATATTTCAACAATACAATAAATATCATCGTACAAAAAGATGATAAAGTCTCTATTCCCATCGTACAAAAGTAAAGACATTTATTCTTTAATTTATCAAAAGTAAAATCAGCTATATTCCTTTTAAAGCACAAACTTCGACAACTACATCGGCAATTTAATCACGCCCATATAAATAGGTTATACTAGTTGCTAAAGAATGCTAAAACGCACAATATAAACTACTCAACTTTGAAATAAATTTAAAAGTTTTGCCATCATTGCCAAACGCACAAATAATCATTACAAAGATTTAAGTTCTCCCTAAAGAATAGCTATAATTTCAATTATAAAATTTTCATAGATATTATACATCTCGCTAATAGCAATATTCTTTATATTATCAATGCCTTAATTTTATACTAAGCTAAAGAGTTCCTAGATAAAAAAAACACATAAAGCGTATAAAATGCTTTATATAAATGCTAGATCTTTATATATCTTAGATCTTTAAACATTATTATATACAATGCTAAAACAAATTTTGCATCTTAAAAGTTTAAAAAACACATACAAATCATAAAATATACGTGCAAAAAGGTATCAATCAAGACACATTAAATAGTTAGCAAAGTAAAAAAAGCCTATATACCATTAAAAAAAGCGTACAACATCTTTAAGAAGAAAATTAATCATAATACCAATAAATATATAATTCTCTAAATAGCTCTTAAAGCCTTAAACGATATAGCTAGACTAAGTGGCCTTATACCAACGCTACTCATTTTCAGCGCCTACCCACAGATCAATTACAACTCACCACCATTATCTAATTAAGTTGCTTATACAAAAGCAGTCTCTAGGGCTATAAATAAACTACAAAAAATCTATGCCTAGGTAAAGATTAATTATACAATCAACACTAGGAATAAACTTTAGCCATATATAATCTAAAACCTACTACTTTACAGCAAAGTGCTAATATAAAAAGAAAAGCAAGGATAGCAAAGCTTATATAAGATTTAAGCGCATAAAAAACAAAATATAATCTTCGACATAACTAATAAACCAGCAAAGTTTAGATATACGCACGTAAAACCATACTATTTGCCCTTAGAAAACAATATTAGCAACAGCAACAATAAGGTTGCTTTTGCCATATAAAAACCCTTAATAATTTATTGCAAAAAGCAACTATAAAAAAAAACTTATGCAATAGTTTACCTTACCTAAAAAATACATTAGAGAAAACAACCATCTAAGGCTATTTATACAAAAACCTACCTTACACAAAAGAAAAAAAACAATTATGCGTTAGCTATCAAGCTTAAAAAGGATAATATTATTATAACTCCAAACGCTTCGTTCAAAAAATCTAATGCCACAAAGGTTAACAACCTAATTGCACAAAGTATCTTTAAGATAATCTAACACAACCTTTATATTTATTAAAATAAACAAATCTTTAAGATTCAACTAATACAAGAAATTAAAAGCAAAACAACATGCTTATACAAAAAAAGTAGGCTAATTATTTAAAGGTATAGAAATAATAAAAAAGATAGGGTTTTAACTTAAGCACCAACAATTTAGCGAATAAGCCAGCAACTTATCTTTATACTAAGCTTTACGTTAATAAAAGACTTTAGTATATATAAAAAAATACAAAACATCACTTAGGCATATATACAAAGCCATAATAATCTTGCATAAGTTATTCTAGCATTTCTTCCCAAGAAACTCTAAGATAAGTATCCTAAAAGCACTATTCTCTAAATTTAAAAGCCTTTATATAAACTAGCAAAGTCTAGTTTATATTAGTATAAAACGTACTATATACACTATACAAAAAACCTAAATATAAACATCTCAACATACAACTTATATTTATTAATATCCAAAGATAGTCTGCATAAATTTGGAATCACTACTTTATAAACCAATAATACGTTTAACTTTAATATAAAAAGCTTCTTACGCCGTAAGAAAAACGAGATAAAAAAGAAAGGCTACCGCACAAAGCCTAAGGCAACCCTATCACACAATAATCCATTAAAGTTTAATAGCGGCTAAATTAAGTTAAACAGCAAAAACGTTATCCTCATGCAAAAAAGCCAAGCCAACGACCTTTAGCTTATCAACCATCATACAAAAGACACAGCCCAGCAATATATTTCTTAGCGCACACAAACAGCATATATTTCATTAATTTTACAGCCAAAGGCTTTATACAACTTATTTATCACAGCTCAGGTTTGCACACTTAAAAAAAAAAACATTACATTCTTAAACAAAAAAATCTAATAGCAAATAAACAACACACAAAAAAGTCTAAAATATATTCCTCTCAATATATCCCATACAAAATTATTTATCTTTACCAACAGGTTATTTGCCAACAACCAAAACCTCTCTTTCCAGCTAAGATTCATTATTATGCTTAGTAAAAAAATAGACTATACAAAGCATAATTTAACTCTTTAAGAAAATATTATACACTAAAATTCCTCTAAATGCAAAAGAGTCACTAAAAGCATACTAGCTAGTAAGCTATACAAAATAGTAAATAGATTTAATATTAAAATTGCCCTATATACAATCCTAAGAAAGATCACTAATTAGCTAAACCTTCCCTAAATCCCATTAGTAATTTATACAAACTCCTACTCTATATACAACTACCTAGTCAAACTCAGAACAACATAAAAAAAACAACTAATAATCAACATCATAACTCTTTAAAAATCGTACAAAAAGAAAGAGATTTCAAAGGTCCAATAGATTAATAACAGCGACAATCCAGCAAATACGTATACAAAAGGTAAACCCAATATTACCCTCAATATCTTAGTCTCAACAAATCAACTTACCATACAAATTAAAGGATACATCAACCAATAAAACAAAAAGAAATAACAATCATAGTTAAACAAAACATATTTCATGCAAAGTAAAAATTCTTATTTTTCTACCTATATCATCTCACACAAGCTATTAAAAAATCCCTTTCCATTAATAACCACTAAATACCCCTAATATTTCTATTATATAACCCATTACCTAACACTAAATAACATGCAAGCGCTAAATGCAGTTAGCGTAAGCACCGTGCTAATACCCCGCCACGCGCACACAGTTGCTAAAAAAGTTAGCAAAAAAGTTTGGGTTTTTATACGTATAACTATAATTAACGTTTACATAATAGCCAACACTAGCAACAATGCTAAACAACGTTAATTTTTCATACAAAAACAAAAACAAAAGATAAACTTATAATACAATAAAGTACAAGTCTCGTTATACAATCTTAGCAAAAGCCAGAAACATATATCCCCAATTAATGCCTACTTTAACTTATATATTAGCTATAGGCAAGTTAGCTAGGGCCAACTCTTAGTTCTATATTTTATTAGTTTGCAAATATATAATAGGAGAAAACGACAATATACTACGTACATTCTTACAAAAGCCAAAGGCATTAGCACAAAACTAAACATCAAAGCCCAAATGCACAATAAAGGCCTAACAGCCAACATTCATACCCAAAAAAGTCGTACAAAAGATCAGCTAGGCCAAAATATTTACAACAAGGGCAAAAGCTGCTATAGTAACCAAATTTTCATTTATTTACTTGCATACAAAATATCTACACAAGTTAAAAAGTTAATAGTAATATACATAAAAGAGAAAAGGATAAAAGACCACATATAGTTAAAAGTTGATTATTGGTAAAAAAAGAAGAGAGAAAAAGAAAACCAAAGGCCAAATTAGAAACAAAGTTTTTTATACCTCATACGTAGCCAAAAGTATAAATTACTTTAAACACTAATAAGCAAATACTTATGATTTACTAAAAGAAAGTTTATAACTTAAAAGGCAACAAGGGCCATACGTAATTCCTTCCATACAAAAAGTCACTTAAAAGGCAAAAGACTTAATTATACATAATATATTACATATAAATAATTACTGGAAAGCAAGGTTTTTAATAATCCTTATAGGTACAATTACTTTTTCTAGCATTTAACTGCTAAAATAATACAAAGTCTACAATGCGTTTCTTTTATAAAAACTATAGTCCTTTCTCTATAATTTCTATATATATAACCATACAAGCCGCAAAAGAAAAAATGCCAATATTGAAATAAATAGCATTGCAGCTTCGTACAAAGGCTAATAAAGATGCCAATGTCAACCACCAAAATAGTCCAGCAAACTAAAACCAGGCACGCGTATTACATATGCCTAAAACGCATATATAAATCCTTCGTACAAAGCAAGAGACTTTGTCTCTTTTCCTTCGTACGAGGTAGAGCTAAATACAATTTCATCTCCACCCCATTATGTTATTTGTTTACACTTAATATATACGTATATAAGGAAGCCCATTCAACAATTACAATAAATCTCTCGCTATATAAAAATAAAAGAAAAATGCCTTAAAAAACAACAACGTCGTTAAATAAATTTCTATACCACTTATTAATAGCATATTTATCTATATAAAATAGATAAATGTCTTATTTTTTAGTTAGTTTATGCTTAAGGCATTAATCAATGTTAGAAGAATATTTCTAAAAGAAAAAAATAAAGAAAGAACTAGTTAAGGCTTTGATATAAAATCTGTAACTAGACTGGTTTTCTAGCTAGCAATTAGCCTAAAAGGGCTAACGGTTTAACTTATATAGGTTTAAAGGGGTTCTAAAGGGGTCTAAGACCCTTTATAAAAAAGGGGGTTTAAAAGCCCTTAAAAGCCCCTAAAAGCCTTTAGAAGCCCTTTTGCAAGCTTTACTAATTTGTATAAACTAGCTAATTATTATTTTAATAGTTTATTATTATATATCTTATAGCTAAAATAGTTAAAATCGCTAGTTATATTATATATTATATAAAAGCTTTATTTTTAAAGCTTAAAATATTATAGCACTTAAGCATATTTAAAACTAACGCGCAGTAAACCGTTAATCGCGCTTATTAGTTATAAAAGTTAAGTATTAGCTGACCTAAGTATAGCGCTTAGGTTTATCAAGCTAAAATAACTGCGCCACGCTCACACACCACGGCAGATATGTTATTAATCTATCTCACGCGTATAAATTAGACTTTTGCCTATGCGAAATCGCGACTTGGGGGGACCCCTGCAGGCCCGGAACACGATATACCATTCTCTCCGGTGGCCGCCGGCCATGTCCCTGTCGTCTTATATATTGCTTCTTTCTAACCTTTCCGGCATGGTTAAGTACCATAGTAACAAGATACAAACAAAACAACGGCATTCAAGGAAGATTCTCGCACATCTAGCCCATAACGGTGCAGACGCCATGCTTAATCCAGCTTGGAATTCTACGCCTCAATGCTGGAAAGATAAACCAAGGTGTGCTTACACAACCCCCATTAGCCGGAATGGCCTAGAAGGTGTTACATTACCTTTGGAAATTTCCGACCTCCCATTCAAATGCCAATAGCTAAATCCTCCAAAGTAACCCTCAGGGGTTGTCCTACAAACCCTTTTACTGTATTTTAGATAATGAGGTTAGTGTAGAGTTTGTAAAGTATGTATGAGAACCCAGGCAGAAAACCTCTGCGTAAAAGTAGCAATGCATCGGTGGCACAGGAGCAGAGTGGAATATTATCCGTTGAGGGTCGTATGGCACAGGCTAGACCATTACAAAGACAATAGCACAAGGGTGTTAAATTCTATCACCTGCCTGGTTTGTATATTACTCCATAAGTGGAGAAATCACTCCGAAGCTAAGTAATGCTACTATGTGCGGAGTATCGAGAAGATCTATCCAACTTTGAGAAAATAACGCGATATGCGGATCCAAGCGGTATCGCAGGCAGATCTCAGTGACGCAGCTGGCACATAGCGGAACATTGCAAAGAATACTTCGTATAAAACCAAGCTATCAAAATCTTCCTATCTCCGTCACCTGCTCGATTGAGACTCCAACTCCGATGTCATGTATGAGTCATCTAGTATTGCTAGGTAGAACTATCAGCGTTTGGGAATTCTGCTTTATAAGTTTAAATATACATGCGCTGCCAGAGCTGGAGTTTTTCGTAGACTATGATTATATCCTCGCCACACTTAAAAACAAACCTTCCAAGCCGTTTGGATACCTTACCCGAGTATATCATGCAGTCCATCAGCGTCCGTTGCTTTCATTACTATCGAACCTCATAAGCCAAGTACTAACAGCCCTCCAGGCTCTCCTCGTCGCCGCTGCGGCTACGCTAGTCGCCGCGCAATCCAACTCCACCAATACCACTGTCGGCCCCTATGAAATTCAGTACTATGGCGTCGGCATCGAAGACTGCGGTGGCGCCTCCACTGACTCCATCCTTCTCGACCAACTGGATACGTGCTACGTAATGGAGCACACGGCCGTATCCTTTCTCACAGGGGGCAATATCAGCGCCCTCCAGATTCCCGCCAACTATCGCGTTACCGGATGGCCAGCTGAGAACTGTACTTCCCCAGAAGGAACTGGGTACTTCTTTATTTCTGAGGGGAGCTCGGCGGGTGCTTGCTACGGTGAATTCTTTTTGTTCCCGGCTGAGATTATAAGCTTGACCCTTATTGAGGTCTCCTAGGAGTTGTGGTCGCGGGAGGAGCTACCTTTTTAGTCTGTCTACTTGTACTTCAATAATTCTCTGGTGTGGTAGGAAGTCTGAGTGGTGAACGGCCACGTGATCCCCTTGTTGTTCACAAGCCCAATACGGACCAGTGCCTTAGATTCACAGACTTCCCACCAGCTTAAATAGCTACGTTTCCTTTACTGTTGCAGACCACTACTTTACGAAATACATTACATGCTTACACTTGTTATATTGCAGTGTTGTTGGGCGTTTCACTTGAAAGGCTCTTGGATAGTGATTTGAATTGAAATGCTGTGATAATTGTAATAATTCCTTGTGACTAAATGCCTATGAAAATGCCTTGGTTTATATGCTTTAACTTAAGCGAGAGCTTAACCATTCTTGTGCCTTCCAATTGACTGTGTACTTTGAGTGAATGTGGAGTTTGTGGCTATTGCTGCTTTTTTTAAAGAGAACGGATATTTGTACTGTCATTTTCTGATATTTTACTATAAATAAACCCCCTTATCGCTAGTAGATATATAAATTAACGTTATTATTTATAACCTAGCTAAAATTGCAGCAATATAAATATAGCATTTATTATAGCATATTTTAATTAATTATACTTAATTATAGTTTATTATACCCTTATTTCTTTTTATTGCAAACCTTTTATAAAGGCAATTAAATAAGTAACGCTGCTACTTAAATATACCTTTTTATCGTTTCTTCTGCAGCTATTGTTAGTTTGTTAATAGTTTATTTAATAGGCGCTTTGTTAGTCTTAAGCCTTTTAGTTAATAACTTAGTTAATAGCTTAGTTAATAGCTTAGTTAACGGCTTAATTAACAGCTTAGTTAATAGCTTAGTTAATAGTTTGCTAAACCTTATTTTATATATCTT
>JALRMF010000801.1:0-11233 GCA_026120015.1 Dendrostoma leiphaemia
TAAAAAAAGACCTAATAGCAATATTTATATTTTTTTAATTTAGGAAAATAAAGTTAGATAATGACTAATTATTTTTTAATAGGCGTAAATATATATATATATTGGAAATTTTATTGTTAAACTTCTTAGCACTATTATAATTAACATTTTATTTTTTTAGTCTAATGCTTAATATTAGATTAGCTATAGCCTTTTTGTTTGCCTGCCTTTATATAGCTGTAATTATTTTAAAATTATAAGCTATAACTCTATATTACTTTTGCAAATTATAATAAACTAGGGTAAAGTCTCTCTCTTTGCTGCTTTTTCTTATTATAATTATAATTAAGTTATCTAAAGCAGCAAGCTAACTTTTAAAGCATATATTTTAGCGTTATAAAATAAATAATAGCATATAATGCTAATGCTAGTCTAATATAATAATTAACTTATTGCCCTTATTTTTTTAATCTTTAGCATAATTAATATTAAGTATATTAGCTTTGCTTAAGCGCAGGGCTTAGAGCTAAAAGTCTACTTTAGCATTTTTAGTATATTTGCGCAAAAGATTAATATTATTAGCATAAAACTAAAGTTTTAGTGCTAATTGCTTATATATCTTTGTTTAAAGCTTATTAAGATTATTAGCTAGCTTGCTAGCAAGTGTTTTTTATAAAATAAAGAGGCTAAGATGCTAGATTATAGCTTGCTAAAGATATTAGCTATTAGTAGCATTAAAGTTATTGTATAAGTATTTATTTATATTAGGGATAGTTTTATTTATCTTTTAAATATATTAAACCTAGATATTATAATATTTGCTTATCTTTGAAAAAGGCACCTAGCAATTTTTTAAGAGATTTATAAGCTGGGCTAAAGCTTAAATAAATGCTATAAATATAATATAATTATATAAATATATATTAGCAAAAATAATATTTTAGTTTATATATGCTGCAGTAGAATTAAGCGTAACACTTTTTAACCCTAGTGTTATAATCTCTTTATAAACTTTAACTAAGCAATCTTTATTATTAATTATTTGCTTTGCTGCTAGCTAAATATTTAGCAAGTTTATATAGATATAATCTATAAAAATTAGTAGCTATTGCTTTATTAAAGTATAAAATGTAGAATATCTAAGCAGATAAATAAAAACCTTAATTAAGGAAAGCTTGTAATTTATTAATATTTTGTTTATAACGCGTATAAGAAACTAGCGCGCCTTATTACTTTGCTTATTAAAGGCAAATGTTATAGTAAAAGTAGCTTAGTTTTTTTAGTTTATTATAAACTGCACCTTGGCTGCTTAGCTAATATATTTCTAATATAGCATATTAAGTTTTATAGCATAATTTATAATATAATAAATAAAAGATAAACCCCTAGTTTTAGTTAAAATAGATAAAAACTTATAATTATATTAATAAGCTAACGCAAGCATATAATTATAGCGTATGATAAAATTATAATTTTATTTTAATTAAAGTATATGCTTATTATTAAAGCTAATTTTAGGAACTTTCTTCTATTTAGCGCTAAACTTATAAGGGCAAAATTGTCCCGCTATCTTTCTTAAGCTCAGCTGCTTTTTATAATATTTATAGCATATTAGCATATAATAATGCAAGTTTAAGTTTTAAGTAACTATATTTAAATTAGCTAAGAAAGCTAATATAGCATGAGTTTTATTTGCGGCTAAAGCTATTAGATTTAAGTATTAAAACGCCTCTTTGCTTCTAATAGCTTTGCTTTTCTTAGCAATATCTTTATTAAAGCGCTTAGAAAAGACTAAATTTAACTATTTTATTAAGCATTGCCATAAGTCTTCTTTTGCAGCAGACTTCTTTGCTGCCACTATATTTATAAACCTAGGCAGCTTTATATTACCCTTAAGCTAGATTATCTTATATATATAAAGGCTACCTTAGTTATTAAACTCTATTGCTTTAAAATAATAGCTAACTTAGCTAAATGCAGACTTATAGCTAATATAGATAAAGTTATTAATAAAAGTTAAGATCTTATAATAGAAAAAGATAGCTGCATTAATGGGGTTTTTAGTTATAAGATAAAAACGCTGACTTTTATTTTTAAAGAACTTTAATGTTGTCTTTACTTTTCTTAGCAGACGACATTAATTTATTAATATTTTAATGTATAAAAAGTTTAAAAGATTATTAAGATTAATTATAAACTAAATAATAAATAGGCTATAGTGGATTATTGCTAACTTTAACCATTTGCGCATTAAGAGTCGCTACTTATTTAATAGGGGAAGCTTTTGCCTAAAGAATGAAAGTTATTTAGCCAACCATTGTATATTATAGTTTATAGTTTTTCTAAAGGCTTTTATCTCTTTTGCTACCTATTCTAAGCATTGCTTTATTAATTGTAGTAAAATGGTTTTAAAACGTTAAAAACTTAATTTAAATATTTATTGCATGCTTACACAGCGGTTCTCTAATCTAATAAAAGTATTAAAAACTAAAAATAGGAAAAAGGCATAGCAATTAAACTAGCTACTATAACGCTTAAAGATGAGACTTGCATAATGCTATAAATTAAACTCTTTAATATATATTAATTTATCTGCCTATTAAATAGCAGTTTTTGGTTTGCTACTGTTATATAGAAAAAGGGTTATATAGCATTTTGCTTAAAAGTTAAAATCCTTTATATTTGCAAAGTATTATTTTTGCTAAACGTAGATAAATGTAAACTTTGCAAAAGAGCTGTATTTGATAGAAATTTAAGGCTTGCTTTTAAGATTGCCTATTATCACAGGGCTAGCATTGCTTTTATAAAAAGGTTAAATATTAAAGGTATTTATAATATTATATTTTATTACCCTTTTTATAATAGCTGTATAGGAAGCGCTAATATAAGCAAACTTAATTTGCTTTAATAAGGGCATATCTATCTAGTTATTAAGAGAAAAGCAATTAAATATTATAAATTTATAAGTTATTATATTATCTGGCAGGCTATAATATGCTGCTGCATAAAGATTTATTATTAATATTTTATTTTATATATTATGCACTTTAATATATTTTATTAGGCTAATATTACTTTTATAATCTTTATTATCTGCATTGTATATAAAGCTATAGACCTGCTCTTTAAATAGATTGCTTAGCAGTATATATATATTATTATTAGGGCCTAGATTAGCGTTATAATCTTATAATATAGTATAGCTAGCTATTTAGACTTTTTTGCTTATTATTAGCTTATAATGCTTAATACATTGCATTAAAAGGTTTATTATATAAAAGCTACTTTTACTATATTAAAATAATAGATTTTTGCTTATTTTAATGTTTTTATATAGGTTATTATTCTGCTTAAGCTAGAGTAAGGCTTAGTAGATAATAAATAGCTAGATTAATAGGTATTAACGAAGATTGTTAATAATTAGCGCGCTTTTGCTGTTTTATAATATAAATACATTTTAAAGAATAGATATTATAAGATATAGGAGAATAATTGTAACAAGGTTTTTAATGTTGTTGGAAAAAATGCTAATATGGCTAGAGATATATTTGCGGTATTTGCTGTTAACTCTTTGGCTATCTATGTAGAGCTTAGCAATTAGTTTATAAAAAGTATTGAGATAAATGGCTTTTTTTTTTAAAGGTATAAATAATTGCAGCTTTATAAAATATTAGTGCTTATAGCTAATATTAAGCATCTTAAACTATATAGCTTTTAGCAAACAGCGCTTTAATATTTTTTTAGTTATAAATGTATTATAGTAAGAGATATAAGTTAGTATAGTTTTTTAGTTATATAGAAAGCATGTGTAGCATTTTAGGATTATATTAACTAAGTGTAGGTTGATAGCTATAGCAATAGCCCGGTCCGCCTCGGACCGGAGGCATACGGCCACTAGAAGGAACCAGCTGGCCAAATGGCTAGCCGGGCCGATTTGGCCCGACGGCAATTGGAAGGGACCGTACGCGTATACGCCTAATCCCTTTGGCGTACAACGATAGTTTCCCTTTCGTTCCTTTTGCTAGACATTATTAACAATAATAGCAAATATACTTGTTTTTACCCTTTATTTAGACTTTTTTATATATAGAGATTGACTTATTAATATTGATTAGTAGTTAAATAGTTAACTATAGACAATAAGGTAAAAGAGATAAATCTTGCTTTAAAAACTATTGCAATGTTTTCTAAAAGGGGTATACTATTTACGATAATAAGCTTTGTGCTTTTAGCAGAAAATAATAAATAGTTTGCAAAGGGACTTTAATAAGAGTTATTATTAGCAAAAAGCTGTTTTTTTTAATTGTTAAAAATAGCTAAGGGACTTTAGCAGGAGTTATTACTAGCAACTCTTTTAGTGCATTTGCAATGTAGAATAATGTATAAATAACTTTAAAACCTTTTTGTAAACGTTGGCAGCTTGTCTAGTATTATATTATACTTTTAAAAAGATGATTAATTTTGTATAAAAAATACTAAGATCTTTTATAAGGTTATAACGGCAAGTGACCAATTGGCAGACCTCTTTGTTAAGTGCTTTTGCCCTTATAAAGATTTTACAATCTTTCCTATTTTTACTATGCAATGAAGACATTAACGGCGCATATATATATAAATATATTAGCAACCCTAAAGCATTTTATACTGTATTTTAACCCTTTTCTCGTTTATTTTTATTTTGTTTTTAAGTGTATATGTATATATATAATAACTTAATTTTTCCTTTGCTTTTTACCCTTTGCATCCTATTATTACGCTATATTTATCTTAGGAATCTTTATCTTTTAGATTAAGTAACTTAAATTAGACTAGCATAGCTGATCCTAGCAGTTTAAACAACTTTTTAGTTGAGGAGATAGGAACCTTAATGTCTAACTATAATGCTTAGCAGCTTATTTTGGTGTTAAGTGACCTTTTGGCAGGAATTAGAATTTTCTAGGCAATATAGCCCTTACTTAACGCTTGCCTTTGGTATAAGAAGGTATAGCTAAGCGCTAGTTGAATATACTTATATATAGCAGTCGCTAGGGCAATTACTATTTACCTTAAGTGGTACAATAACGACTTTTTCTATTATTTTTGTAAGGATTTTAGTAGGTAAACTGCTAATATATTTAACGCTGTTTCTTTTAACTTGCGCTGTAACTTTAAGTAAGTTCTTTGTTAAAATAGGGTTTATATTAGGTAAAATAATGCTTTTATTAGATTATATTTAATAACTTTTGCTGCTTGTAAAAAACTTTTTAAGTGGGACTTAGTTAAGCTTTAAAATTAAAAACTTAATCTAAGGTTATATGCTTATAAATGGCAGCAAGGCATTTTGCTATTAAGACTTTTTTAATTTTTATAATAAAAGGAAGCGCTTTAGCAAAAACTTTAGATTCGTTAAGAGGAACTCTGGCAAAAATAATTAGATGGCATATAATAAATTATTAAGAAACCCTTGGCATACTCTTAAGTTAAAAAAGCTTTAGAGAGTGGCTTATAATAAAGCTTTTTGCTATTATTGCCTTTGTTATAACTGCAATAAAACCCTTTACAACCGCTGTCTCTATTATATATATAATAGATTATATAACGCCTGCAATAAAACCCTTTAAAAGTGCCCTTTTAGTTATATCTATAATAAGACTTTTTAAGGTTGCCTTTAGAACAAGGCCCCTTTGCGTTAGTTTTGGTGGATTATATAATAGGACTGTGATCGTTGCTCTTTAACTATTTATATATACTATATAATACTTTGTTCCTAGTATTAGAACCGCTTATATACTATTATGATTTTTAGTGGTATAACTTGTATGAGACCCTTCCTCTACTTGAGTATCTAAACAATTACATTGACATTTAAACTTTAACCAGCTTTATAAAGATATATAGCTTAAATTAAAAGTATATAGGCAAGCTATATAATTTATTAGATAATAAACTTAAGATTTTTTTTAGTTTTTGCTAGCATGCTTAAATTAAGCCTAGCTAGTTTTATGCTATTTTTCTAAAGATTTTAACTAACTGCGCTTAATGGTTTTATAAGAGCTACGTTACTTATTTTAATACGTTTATAAAAGCTTATACTAAGATTAAATAGCATTTTAATATAAAAGTTAACTATTTTTATTATTATATAGACTAGACTTTAATAACTTTTAATAAAATTAGGCAGCAGAATAAAGAGAAGAACTTTTATAAAGTTTTTGAGATTTTGCTTAATAAGCTATAACTATGCTAATGTGCTTTAGGACTAAATTATGCAGGCGAATAGGCACTTAAGATTATAGTAATCAAAGCTTGCTATAGAGTGTATAAACTTAAATATGCTTTTTTTAAGCCTGTTGTTATCTGTGAGAAGCTATTTTTTAACTTATGCTTTTTAATTAAGATTTACTTTGCCTGCGGTTTATAATAGCAACTAACCGCTAATAAAGCAGATAACTAATATTATTTAAACTGTTGCTATAATAATAATTGTGGCAGAGGTAAAGGCTTTTGTAACAGCCTTTGTAGCAGCTTTTGTTTGCGTAACGGCTTTTAAGGCTATAGTGGCAATTATTATAATAACTGCTTTCCTTAGCGGCATATGCTTTAAAAAAAAAAGTGTTATATATATAGCAAAAAAGGTTATTAGTTAATAAAATACTTTTAAGAGAAATATAACTAATTATATAATTAGTTTATTGCCGATTACTAATTTAACAATAATGACTTTAATAGCTTTAAGATATACTTAGTAAGTTACAAAGGTGATAAAGCAGACTAAATATAACTGAAAGATAAGGTTAACGATGATGACAAGGATTATAAAGAGAAGATTAAAGCTTTTACTTAGTTTGTAAACCAAGGCTTTTTATACTGCTTTATTGGTAATAACGTTTATTTTGCTAATAGCTTTAATATAAACGCTATGCAATTTTTTATCAAAGATTGCTATACTTAGTTACAATTTTAAGGCATATTATCTGATATAAGTGCTGCAAGGGTATTTATAGCTGGAAAAAAGTAATTTTTTGCCTTATAACAAGAGGACTTTTCCATTAAGCTTAACAAGTTAATAGCAAAATAAGCCTTAATTAAATTTAGCAAGGGATTAGTAATAAACTCGATTAAAACTATCGCTGTTAATACTCTGATTAAGTATATTAACTTTTACGTGCTAAATGCTTTAATGCTTTTTTTACTTTGCCTTATAGATATAAACCAACTATGCGTTTAATTTAATAACTTAACGGACTAACTTATTTATAATAATAAAACCGTTCTTATTATATGCAAATAGGGCTACCTATGGTTTTTTCTAAGCAAGGAAGAATAAGCAGGCGTCTTTTTTATAGAAATAGAGCTATAATGCTTCTATTGTTGCTTTGGCTACTTAGCAATATATTAACTTTACTAGCTGCTTAAGAAAGCTGGTTATGATAACGTTGATAAAGATATACTATAGTTGATTAAAAAGTTTTGTTACTATTGCCAATTATACAGCAATGCTCTCTAGCGCTTTAAATTTACTCTAAAAAACAATTGCAAGTTTAATTACAAAATTCTCGCAAACGTTATATATCTCAAAAGTCGCCCTATTCTTTATATTCTAAACTCTTCAATAGCTTTCTACAATAGCTGTTTTTTTTTATCTTTATCAGTTAAAGATATTTGGGAAGCCCTACGCTTATTATAGATTAATATCTATTAAAGACCTTTTAATATAATTATATATAACACCGGCACTAATTTTGCCTCTATAAAGTTTAAATTAAAAGCTAGGCTAATAAGAATTATATATAAACAAGTCTTTGTTAAAGCCCATTAGTTAATTAGCAAGCTAAAATAGTACCATGCTCTACTCTAATAAGCCTTTGATATTTTATATAATAAGCTTTATAATACAATGTTTAACAAAGCAATTTTGCAAATAGCCTTTAAAGCTATTAATAATACCGTTAAACTCTATAGGCTTATTTTTATCCTTTTCGTTTTTAGCGCATATTCTTATATAACAATTAATTTAGCCTTATTGCTATTAATTATTAAGAGAGCTAAAGTAGTATAAAAGGCTATAAAGGCATTATATAAGGCAGTAGCTAAGCGCTAAATAAAGGGCGTCCTTAATACTTAAAATAGACTATTTATTATAAACGTGCTTAAGCTTTTACTTTAGAGTAAGGTATAGGTTTGGCGAGAGAAGGACGGCTAGCAGAGGCTTTATAAAATCGCGGCTATTAATAGTTACAATATTACCCTTAAAATGCTTAATAAGCCTACTATCTTTAGATTAATCGTCCTTTAACCCTACTATTGCAACCTTAATACCTCTGCTCCTTTTCTTCCCTTAGCAATTATCTATTGTAACTTTAATACTAACACTCTTTCTCTTCCCTTAATAACTAATAATAAAAACTATTAGCCCTTTAACAACGCCGCTAATGCTGTTAATGCCGTTGGCGATATAATTATAATTGCTATAAAGCCTAAGCAAAAGGAACAACCTTTTGGCTCAAAGAATAAGCCGGCTAGCGCCTTTTTAACGAGGAAAGAAGAAGATAATTATAATCTTGCCGTTAAATTAAAAAATAACAGCATTATAACAATCCTAGGCAAGCTATTTAAAGCATTTAACGCTTAAAAGGTAAATAATCTTATTAATTATAGCGTTTTTAGCTTTAAATACTATAGCAAGGCTAAGCATAATGGCTACTATATCTTTAAAGCCTATATAGTATAGAAAGTTAAAGGCAAAACTACTAAGCTTTATAAAAAGTTATGCTTAGTTATATAAAGCTATAACAACAAAGAGAAAGCGTTTATTTTGATGCAGTCCCCTATAATTTAATATGCTAGCCAGCAATTAATCTTAGCTTTTGCGCTATTATTATTGCAAAGCGGCATAATGCTATTATTACGCAATATTACCCAAGCATATCTATAGTTATAAACCAAACTTATATATATTATATTAGCTGCTATTCCGGCTGTTTTATAGACTAAATACCCTTAGAATACTATTATTAGGGTGATTAAGCTATTTTATAGCATTGCTAAAGTAGGCGTTCACTGGTTTGCTATATATTAGGGCTATTATTAGAAAAAGCTTAATATATTAACTTTAATCTACAACCTATGTCTTTTAATTACCAATAAACCTTTAAAAACTTTTAGCTTTGTTAGTATGCAAACTAATAATACCCTTATCTTAGCTACGTTAGCTTTTTTAATATTAAAAGATTAAAAGTTGCAAAAGGCTTAGTTTAAGGCTAAAGCTAAGACCTTTCTTTTTTTTAATATTATTTTAGATTTTAACAGCGCTATGTTAATAATGGATAAAATTAAGCTAAACTTAAAGTAAAAGGGTTAAGGCACTAAGATTATTTTCATTAATTCTAAGTTAGCTGACTAGGCTTAATAATATATAGAGTAACGCGCCTATAGTGCTTATATTGCCTTGATTTGCCAACCAAAGGCCTTTTTTAATCTATTTATTGCTGCTTAGATTTAAGACTTTAATAAAGGTAATTATATAAAGCTTAACAATTGCTTATAGTAGCAATTTAGTAATTTATTAAAAGAGCTATAATATATCTTCTTTAATTTAGCAATAGCTAAGCTTTTTGCATTTATTAACGGCTTTTTAGCTGGTAATAAAGATTTAAGCTTTTAAATTAGGTTTATTTTAGCAATTAAAAATGAGACTGATATTAATGGTTAATTTACGTTAATGGGAAACCTTATGCATTAAAGTTTTATTAAGTGTAAAAGGGTTATTTAGAGCTTTTTGGCGTTAAAAATTTATAAGACTATTAACGCTTTTAATATTGATTTCTTGATAAAAATAATGCTTTGCTTAATAATTGATAGATTTAGCCTTTCTACGATGCCTTTGGTTGTTTATATAAACTTGTATTTTTTATATAAGTGCTTAGTTAAATTAAGTATAACTAGGGAAAAAAGGCTGATGATTAATATAATGGCTCTATGTTAGTTATATGAACGGCGCAAGATTATGGAAGTACGATAGGTTAATGGCGATGATAACTCTGTTGATGCTATAACAAAGGCTATATTAAATAGAGTGCTAAAATGCTTAGTTAATAATAATAAGTTAATGATATAAGTAGAGGGTTTTGTTTAAAGGCCTACAAACTAGGCAATAAGTGTGTTTCCTTTGTATAATATAACTATTACTTGTTTCTTTTTTATTTGGGCAATTAGTTACTTATAGCTTAAGTTTTAGACTGATTTTTTAGAGCGTATAATAAGGGGTTACAAGCTGATATAAAAGACTGCTAATATAGGTTAATAGCTATAGCAATAGCCTGGTCTGCCTTGGACCAGAGGCATATAGCTATTAGAAGAAACTAGCTAGCTAAATGGCTAGCTAGGCTAATTTAGCCCGATGGCAATTAGAAGGGACTATATGTATATACGCTTAATCTCTTTAGCGTACAACGATAGTTTCCCTTCTGTTCCTTCTGCCAGATATCATCAATAATAATAGCAAATACACTCGTTTTCACCCCCTATTCAGACCTCTTCGTATACGGAGATTGACTTACCAACACTAAGTGTTATTGGATATTTATTAAAAGATTATTATAATAGTTAAGCTATTGATTTAGTATTGTAGCTATATTATTTAGTGCTTATATAATTTGATATTATATATAAGAGGTATTAGGTATAGTGTTGGGATTTTAATTAGCTTTATAATATGCTTTAAGCATAGATAATTATATATTTTTAAAAATGTTATAAAAGCATTTAATGTTTAATAATTGCTTTATTTTAATATTAAAGGTAGCATCTTTTATAATTATAAGAGTTTAAATATAAAAATGCTTTAAAGCTTGCACTTTAGTATTTAAACTTATAATTCTCTTAAATATCCTGGTTTTCTTAGCTACTTATACCTTATCTAGCCCTTTTGCTGTATGCTTTATGCTTTTAAGTTATAGCATAAGAAATAGCGCTAATAATGGCTTTATATAGACTATGTTGGAATTTTTAGGGCAAATTATATTAATTTTTTTTTTTGCCTTTTAGGGTATTTTTAATAATGCTTTTTATTGTTTTTTAGCGGTATTATCTAGTATAATAAAAGAGATATTAAAGTTGTTTAAGCTATAATTATTGGCTTAGGTAAAATATATTAATATTTATGCTTAGAAATTAATATTTATATATATTAAAAATAAAAATAATTATCACCTTTATTTTAATATTTGCTGCTAAGCTTATATATTTATTAATATTATTTTGCACCTTAGAAGAA
>JALRMF010000802.1:0-11218 GCA_026120015.1 Dendrostoma leiphaemia
TATTTTATATTTTTTTTAAACCTTTACTATTTTTACCTTTTTACTTTACAATTTTATTTTTTTTAAAAAAAAAACTATTCTTTTTACTACTTTTTACAACTTTCCGTCTTTTTTACTAACTTTTTCTTTAATATTCTTTTCTTTAACTTTATTTTTATCTTTACTTTTTACCCCCTTTTTTACCTTTTCTTCCTTTTTTTTCTTTCTTCTTTTAACCTTTTTTTTTATTTTTTATCTTTAACTCTTACTTTTTTTTATACCTTTTAATTTTACCTTTTATTCTTTTTTTCCCTTTTCTTTTTTCTTCTTTTTCTCTTTAAACTTTTTTTTCTTTTATTTTTCTTTTTTACTTTTTTTCTTATATAATTTACTTAACCTTAACTTTACTCTTATATTTTTATAGCGATTGTTATATACCTTTTTTTAAAGCGGTTTTTTTTTTAATAATTACAGCGGTTTTTACCTTTGCTAATCTTTAGCTTTAATAAGCCTTGTTTTTAACAAGTTTATATTTGCCTTATATACTAATATATTACTTTTATAAACTCTGCTTTAATTAGGTTTATAATTTTAATATTTATTAGGTTATAGGGCAAAACACAAAGAAAAGAAGGTTTAAAAGAGAGACTAAGAAAATAAAAACTAGCTAAGCGCAAATATTGCAGTAGGTAACGGCAGTAAACCTTTAAACTAGCTTGCTAACTAAGATGCTAGGGACTAAAGCTATTACAATGCTAACTGCAGCTTTTGAAAAGATAGCGAACGTAGGCGGATAAGATAATAAGCTTTTGAATTTAATAACTATACTATTTATAGATTTATTAATAAGTCTCTAGGTAGCACTGCAACTTCTAAGTGTTAAAAAAGATTATTGGCTTTTTAAGGTTTTTTAGCTTTTAAAAGCTGCTACTAATAACTTAGACATATTTTTAACTCTTTGCATTTTAGCAAGGTTTTGTTAAATAAAGCAGCTTAGGCATTAGTTAAATCTACTCCTTTCTGCAACTTTTTTAAACGTTAGCCTTATAGTTGTCTTAATTTAATTTTTTCTTTTTCTTTTACACACTTATATATCTAGACTTAGCCTTTTCTATAGGTATTTTCTATTTCTTCTCTTTAACTAATCTATTTTAACTATTGCTTTCTACACAATTCTCTCTTTAATCTCTATCAATCACTCTTAAGCCGTTTAACCAGCTTTTTTTTTTCTATTACTTAAATATAAACTTAGCCTTGCTTTAAATCTTAAGAATAACTAGGCCTAATTATTGCCTAAATATATTAAGCGATTGATTATATCTCCTGCTTTCTTAAATAGGGTTTTTACACTGCTTACTTTCGCATTACTTACCTAACATAATAACTAAGGTAAGCCGAGTTTTAAAAAATCTAATTATGCGCTTTAGTTAACTTATAGTTTAATTTCTTATTATAATCTTTGCTTTGTTTTTTATTTTATTTCTTATATTTTTTCTCTTTTTATTCCTTATTGCGTTCCTCTTACTGCTTTTTGTTTTAGTTAATATTTTATTTCTCGTTTTGCTTTTCATCCCTAAAGCCCCCTTACTTTTCCGTTTTGTGTTTTTTATATTTTTAGTCCTTTTTTTATTAATATATTGTGAAAAAACCCTGTTAAGCAGTGTATTATAACTTCTCTAATTTTGACATTTTACACTGGTTATCTTTATAATGGTTTTTGTTTGTTAAGCCTTTGGGTATTCCCTTAGACTCTTTTAATTTTATTACTTAAATATCCTCTTACGATAAGCAGCCCGCTACTGTTGGTCCTGTTACCCTTTTACAAATAATCTCAGCAGGCAGACTAACAGCTTTTTATCTAGTAATACTAAGCAGCAAATTAGTTAACAAAGTTTATACCCTTTTTTAAACTTAAGAATATAGCGTTAACGCCCGCAGCTTAGCCGCTGGTAGCGCTACTTTGTTGATAATTGCCGCCTTTTTAGGAAGAGTTAATTTTTACTTTTTGCTAATTAGATAAAGTGCATCTTTTTGCAAAAATAACTATAGAGAACTTGGCATTTAAGACTACATTAAGCACTTGGCCTTTATCTATGCGCCTATAAAGTAATATAAAGAGCTTATTAGCAATATAGCTAAATATAGCTTAAGAGGCCGCAACTAGTCTCTTAGTCTCTTAGTCTCCCAGTTTCCTAGTCTTCCAACCTCCTAGTCTTTCAACCTTTTAGTCTTCTAACCTCCTAGTCTCTTAATCCCCCTAGTCTTTCGCCCTAGAAGAATAACTACAAAAGACTCGGCATTTAAGACTATATTAAGCACTTAGCTTTTACCTATGTGCTTATAAAGCAATATAAAGAGCTTACTAGCAATATAGCTAAATATAGCTTGGAAGGCTGCAACTAGTCTTTTAGTCTCCTAGTCTTCTAACCTTCTAGTCTTTCAACCTTTTAGTCTTTTAACCTTCTAGTCTCCTAATCCCCCTAGTTTTCTGCTTTAGAAGAATAATTATAAAAAACTTGGCATTTGAAACTACGTTAAGCACTTGCCTTTTACCTATGCGCTTATAAAGCAATATAAAAAGCTTACTAGCAATATAGCTAAATGTAGCTTAGGAGGCTGCAATTAGTCTCCTAGTCTTCTAACCTCCTAGTCTTCTAGTCTCCTAGTCCCCCCAGTCTTCCGCCCTAGAAGAATAACCATAAAAGACTTGGCATTTGGGACTATGTTAAGCATTTGCTTTTTATTTATGCGCCTGTGAAGCAATATAAGGAGTTTACTAGCAATATGGCTAGATGTAGCTTGGGAGGCTGCAACTAGTCTCTTAGTCTCCTAGTTTTTTAGTCTCCCAGTCTTTTAACCTCCTAGTCTTCTAACCTTTTAGTTTTTTAACCTTTTAATCTTTTAATCCCCCTAGTCTTTTGCCTTAGAAGAATAATTATAGAGGATTTGGCATTTGAGACTATATTAAGCACTTGCCTCTTATCTATGCGCTTGTAAAGCAATATAAGGAGCTTACTAGCAATATGGCTAGATATAGCTTGGGAGGCCGCAACTAGTCTCTTAGTCTCCTAGTCTTCTAACCTCCTAGTCTTCCAACCTCTTAGTTTTCCGCCTTAGAAGAATAACTATAGAGGACTTGGTATTCAAGACTACGTTAAGCATTTAGCCCCTACCTATGCGCCTGTGAAGCAATATAAGAAGCTTATCGGCAATATGGCTAGATGTAGCTTGGGAGGCCGCAATTAGTCTCCTAGTCTCTTAGTCTTTTAACCTCCTAGTCTTTTAGTCTCCTAGTCCCCCTAGTCTTTTGCCCTAGAAGAATAACTATAAAAGACTTAGCATTTGGGACTACGTTAAGCATTTGCCTTTTACCTATGCGCTTATAAAGCAATATAAGGAGCTTACTGGCAATATAGCTAAATATAGCTTGGGAGGCCGCAACTAGTCTCTTAGTCTCCTAGTCTTCTAACCTTCTAGTCTTTTAACCTTTTAGTTTTTCAACCTTCTAGTCTCTTAATCCCCCTAGTCTTCTGCCCTAGAAGAATAACTATAGAGGACTTGGCATTTAGAACTACGTTAAGCACTTGGCCTTTACCTATGCGCCTATAAAGCAATATAAGGAGCTTACCGGCAACATGGCTAAATGTAGCTTGGGAGGCCGCAACTAGTCTCCTAGTCTCCCAGTCTTCCAACCTCCCAGTCTTCCAACCTCTTAGTCTTCCAAGGGTTAGGGTTAGGGTTAGGGTTAGGGTTAGGGTTGGAGGGTGATCTCCCTGCGCGCAAAACAACGTTGTAGGTAAGAGAATACACTAAACTACAATGGCAAAAAGCTAAAAAGTTGATATATATAATGTATAGCAGCGATTGCAATAAATGTAGCACGTAGAAGAAAAAAGGGTATAGCATTAGAACCTAAGCTTAAAAATCTATGGTTTACTTTAGTTATATATATAGTAGTTGGTTATTATACTAAAAGATACTTTAACGAAGCGCTTTGCTTAATTAGCACTGCGCAACTACTTATTAGTTAAAAACGTTAAAGTAATAGCTTTGTTTGCATTATTATACTATAGGTTAAAGAAGGGCTATATTTAATAGTAAAAACTAAAACAGCAAATGTAAGTCTATATTTTTAATCACAGGATTGTTTGCTTTTTTATAATATTAAACTTATTTAGTTTAGAGTAAGATAATATTTATAAACTCTATAAAGAAGAAATTTTAATAAACTTAACTTATATTTTTGCTAGCGCGCTTTTAATTTATATAAGGTTTTTAATAAACTTAACTTAAGTTGTTTAAAGTATATAAAATAGATATATAAGCATATACTTTTATCTTACGCAGCTTTTTTATCCTTTTTAGCAAAAAGCTAATAAGATTTCTTTTATATGCTTTAGCTAATTTTTTAACTAATATAAGCTAGGCTATATTAATAGCAGCTTAAATATGCTTTTCCTTATAGGCAAATAATATAGAGTTAAACGGCTGCGTAGGCGTTTGCTTGCTATATAGACGCCTAAGCAGAAACTTTTGTTAAGTTTAGGTTTAGAAACTTTAGCGCGCTATACCTAGCAAAAGAGTTAGCGCAGCAGTAGCAATGCCTTATGCAGGAAAAAAGTTTTTGCAATATAAATATATGCTTATAAAGCTAAGCGTTACTATTGTTTATTTGGTCGGCGCTAGAGACCTAGTTAACGGTGGTTAAATTAAAGACGACGCCTTTTGGCTAAATGCTGGCCTTTTATAATAATATATTAGCAGTTGCCTTAAGGCACTTATTAAGCTTTATAAGGCTAGGCTTAAAGCTTAAAAGCAAATTAAATATAAGGTTAAAGGGGCTAGGGCGCCTATAAAAGCTGGTTAACTAGGCTATAGCTGCAATTAGCAGTTTAATAGTTAGCGAAACAAAGCTTAAGCTATCCTTAATAGCGCTAAGGAAAGCTTACATAAAAACTAAAAGCATATTAGCGCGGTTGCTATAAACAATTAACAAAAGGCTAAGCCTTTAAAAACTAATGCTATTGCTTATAAGCAAAACAATAAAAGCAAAGCAATTAGTTATATTATTTTAAATAGCACTGCGCTAAAAGATTGCCGCCGCAGCAATATTTACCATCTGCAACATAACTTAAATAGGCAGCTAAACGCAGCAAAAGTAACGCTAAAGCAAGGCAATAAAGCCAGCAGGCTAAAAAGTTTAATTAAAGCCTTGCAGTGCCGCCGTTTTTAGCATATAGCAAGCAAAGCTAGCTTAGAAAAGGGTTGCTATAAAAGTGCTAGCTTAGTAGATGCTAAGGCTAAGTAAGGTTATTAGCTAAGTAAGATTACAGCGCTAGCGCTTAAAAAAAGGGTTAAAACGCATAGTAATAGCTATAAGGGCAGCGATGCATAAGGCTATATATATATTAATAACGTTATAGCTGCTATAAACATTGTTTATTTAATTATATAGTTAAAAGGCTTAGCGCTGCTTTATGCGTTTAAAGCCAGTGCTTAGGGTAGCAGCGCTAGCGCTAGGCATATAAAACATTATATATAGCAAATAGGTTTAGCAGCTTTAACCAGCGATAAAAGATTGCATTAGCATAAAGCATACACTAGGCTTGCTAACAATTTTAAAGTTAAAGATAATAAAAATATAAAAGCTAATATAAGTATAGATAAATAGCTGAAATAGGTCTTAGGTTATAGGCAAAAAGCTATAAGCTATAATAGCAGCATGCTAGCGCTGCTCAGCTTTCTCAAAGCGCTATACAAAGTGCTTTATATACTAATTAAGCCGCGGGGTGCTCAGCTGCAGGGCGCCTATCAGCATGCCGATAACAAACTTAATCTATGAAATACCAACATTTTAATAAGTTTTAACCAGCTTAGGCATTATAGGCAATTAATAAAGACTAATGCTAAACTCTAAGGCTAAGCGGTTATTCTCTTATAAGCTATATAAAGCTGCTTAAATTACATTAACATTATAAATAAAAAAACAGCACATAGAAAAAAAGCAAGTAAATAAAAGGCTAACTGCTTAGAGGGCGTTTTAGGCTTTAGCAAAGCTGCTTAGTAGGGCAGTAACGCTTTTGCAAGCTTTATATAAGCGTTAGCAAAATAATACATAAAAGGAAATGTTATATTTAAAGACAATAGCTTACAGCTTAAGAGTAAAAGCTTTAGCTAAAGGCGCAGTGGCAGCGCTTTGTAAAAAGTTAGTTTTATAGTAGGCATTTAACATAAAGCTAATTAAACCGCCGAGCGCAGCGGCCTTTATTATATAGCACGCTATATTACTATAAAGGTTTTTAATCTAGCTTGCAACTATAAGTTTAAGCTTAATGGCTATAAAGGGCTAGGCTAAAGCAGGTATAAAGCTAGCAAAGTTAACAGCTACGCAGCAAAGGGCGCTAATCTTATTTAGCTAGCTAATAGCAGCAAAACTATGCTTTAAGTGCAAGCGTAAAGAGCCGCTGCTTAAGAGTTATTAGTTAAGGTTAAAAAAAGGCAGGCTAAAGCAATGGTAATTAGTGCTAAAACTAAAGCTAGCCTACTAGCGTAGCTTATTATCTTTATTATTAAGCATAGCAGCTTTATTATTACTATTTAGTAGCGTTTGCTAGCAGCAAGCGCAACAACGCTAATTCTACTTTATAACGCTATTATACCAAAGCTAGCGGCAATTAATATTTAACATAGCGCCTAAGGTATACAATATTAGCGTGCAATATAAGGCTAGCATAATATATATTGCTTATAAGCGCTGCTTATTATTAAAATAAACAGCATTTAAAGTATTAAATTTAGCAAATAGCATAGCTAGCTTAGGCTTTAGCTTATAATAATAGGCAAAAAGGCGTTAGGCGGCAAAAAAAAACCAGCTAATATAAGCTAGCAATAGGTAGTAAAGGTTATGCATTAACATAATAAAAAAAAGATAGTATAAGCTTAGCCTAGGGCTAATTAAAGCTAAAGGCTAAGCAGCTCTCGCTAGCGCTGCTAGCAGCATATTTAAAAGCAGCTAAGCAGCAATAGCATAGAGAATAATAACCTTATAATAAGCATTATATATTAAAGCAACGGCAAGCTTGCTATAGTTATTATTATTATCACTTAAGCAGCAGACAGCAGTATTGCTAGCGTAAAAAAAGCTTTTATTAAGATTAGCATAGGTAAGCAAGTTTAATAGAGTAGCTATAATATTATAAGCTTTAAGGCTAGCTTAATTTGCTTACTAAGCATATTACGCAAAGGTTAGCAGTAGTAAATTATAGCAATTAAACTTAGCAAAAAGATGGCTTTTGCTATAGGCAACGCTGCAAAAGATATTTTTTTAAGCATTATAAATTTTAATATAAGTAATAAATTATTAGCTAAAAAGCTTAGCATAGCAGGGCAGTAGGGTAATATTAAGTATTATTGTGTTTTATAGCGCGCTTTAAATATAAATGCAAAATTAAAAAAAGGCTAGCAGGCCTAGGCTAAAAGGCAAAGTATTAAATAGGTTATTAAAGCCTTAATTAGGCGCATTTATATTATTTTTGCCTTTGCCCTTAGTGTTTTTATCTTTATTAAAAAGGTTAGCACTTTAAAGAAAAATATATAAAAAGCGGCCTCGCAGGCAGTATAAGCGGCTTTAGCGCTATTAAGCAGCAAAATAAGCAAAGTAATTTTGCTTATATAACAGCGTTAACAGCATATTAAAGCTATAAAACTTTAATTGCTTAAGCATATTAATAAAAGCTAAGTTAACTTAAAAGTGGTAAAGGCTAAGGAAATTAGGGTAGAAATGCTTAAGGTATACATTATAAACTTAGGCTAAGGCGCCTTTAACAGTATTTATAAGTAAGCTTTGCTTTAGGTTATAAGCTTAGAAAATAAAGATAAGCTATGCAAATTTAATAGAAAACTAATTGCAGCAGTTAGCTAGCTTATTTTATAAGTGCTTTAAGTAGATAGCAGCGATCTTTTACTGCTTATAAGCCTAAGCACTTATTTATTAAGCTTGATTAATATAAGCTATAAAAGCCTAAGCTAGCATTTGTAGCTAAGTATACGCTGACTATATTAAGGTGCATATTAAAACAGCAGAGTAAAAGGTAGAAATAAGATAGCATTAGTAAAAGACTTTAAAGTTAGCATTGGTTAGAGTATTGATAAAGTTAAAAGCATTAATAGCTAAGGCGCTAACACGCTGCTAAAAAGGCGCCAGCGCTTTATTTAGGTATAAAAAGTATTTCTTTAAGTTTTACTCATTGGTAAAGCCTACATTATTTGCTAAGTTAACAGCTGGCTAAAGGGCGTTTAAGTTAAATATTAAAAAGATAATATACAGCATATTATGCGCTAGCATACTTTAAATAGTATTAAGCAAAAGGTTTTTGCAGCAATAAGGCTTAATATTGCTAATAGCGCTTAAATAGCAATAAGAGTTTTAGGTAATTATAATATTATAAAGCAATATAATAGAGAGTAAAAGAACGGCGCTATGCTAGAAAGCAGCGAGGCTAATAGGCTTAAAATAAATAAAGTTTATATTTTAATAGCGGTAAAATTTTAAGATAAGCGCTATAAGCATTGCAAAAACAGCAAAGGCAGCGTTTTTTATATATTATAAAAATAATAAGTAGCCTATATAAACTTTAGGTGTAAGCTAATTGTGCATAAATGCTTAGATAGTTTAGCGCTTGTTTTTTAATATAAAAGGCTTGTCTTTCTATAATAGCTAAGCATAGAGATTAAAGGCTAAGCTAGCAAGCTTAGGCTAGGAAGAGTTAGGGGTAGCGCTAAGAGCGGAAGGGCTAGGGCGGAGGCCTTTGGCTTTGATTAGAGTATTAGCTATTAAGCAGTAGGTATAGGCGCTGCGCGTAACACTATAAAAGCAAAGGTTAGCTAGTTAGTATAAACTAAAGTTAATAGCACGCTTTATAATAGCCTACAACAAGCTTAAAAATAAGAAAAGAAAGAAAAAGAAAAGGGGAGAGAAGGGTAGGCGTATTGCAAAAATATAACGGCTTGCTAACTGCTTAAAAGATAGCAGTAGCAGCTTAAAAGATAGTAGAAGGCTATTATATTAAGGGAAATAGGTTGTAGGGCTAGGCAGAGGGTGTGTTAAAGGGGTTGCTTGCTACCTTAGCTTTTTTGCCCTCGGCTTTTTTAGCGCTATCTCTAATGTTATTGTCGATTTAGGTAGGTATATGATATTTTAACTTAGACTCGCTTTAGCTTTGATTAGCTGCGCTTTAGCTGTGCAAAGGCAGTAGCGCAACGTTGGGGCCTAAAGGCTAGGGCAAGCCCTTATCCTCTTTCTCTTTCTTAGCATTAAAACTATCATTATCCTCATTGCCTAAAACTTCTAGGAGGCTGCTGCTAAGCAAATCTAGCCTTTAGACTTAAAGGCTAAAAGGGCTGCTAAGGGCGTTAGCGCTATCTGCTATTATAACAGCCTTTTTGCAAAGCTATTGCTGATAGGCAAAGTTGCTATTAGCCTTGTTGTTAGCTACGGCGCTGCTATCCGCTAACCTAGCTTTATAGGGGTTTTTTTTGTCTTTTGCTCAGCGCTATTTTGCAAATAATTGCTAAAAGCGCTTAAAAATACAAGATTACATTAATTAAGGCAATAAAGAGCTAGCAACTTTAGCGCCCTTAGATTAACGTTAAGCATTGCTTTAGTTTAATAAGAGGCTAAAGCTAAGCTAAGGTTGTTTATATACACAGCGCAGCAAAGAAAACAAGGGCTAATTAACAGTTAAGCTAACGCTGCTAAAGCTTAGGTTAATAAAAAGCGCTATTAAGCTATTATCTGCAGAGTAAGCAGCTAAAGCAATATAATATAGCTGCTTAGGTTTTAGGACAGCAGCAGTAAAGCGCTAATTAAGCCTAGATATAGCTATGCTTTCTAAGCAGCCCTAGGCTACTTTTACGCTAACGTATAAGCTTTTACTTTGTGTTAACTCGTTATATAGCTTTTTGCTACTTAGTTATATAAATTAAGGCAATTTAGGCAGCAGCGGCTAAAACTGCTCTTAGCAATATAAAGATAAGTATTTTAGCAGGTATAGCATATTTAGTAAAATGTTGGCAAAATAACACTGCTAGCTTTTAAAGCACTAGCAGGCGCTTTTAATACTAAAAAAGTATGCATTGAAAGCAGTTTGCTACTATTGCTAAACTAGCTTAGCCCGCTGGGCAGCCTATTCTTAGAAGCAAGCGCGGCAGTAAGCGTTTTCTTTAATATATATTATTTTCTAAAGGCAGCCTATAGCAGCTTTTTAATAGAAGATATTATATAATTAGTAAATATATTTTTAGCATAGCTTAATAGAGTTAAAAGCAATATATTAAGTATTATAAGTTTAGCGTTAGTTAAAGTAAAGAGTAATATAGATTTTACTTTATAGGGAGAATTATAATTAGACTTAGTAGTATAGGGCAAGTAGAGCGTTAGTGTTAACAGCGGTAAAACTAATGGGTAGTAAAGGACAGCTTAAGCTTAGTGTTGGCGTTATAAAAAAACCGTAACGTATGCTTAATACAATGCTATTCGCCAAATATATCCAGCTCTTTAATCCTGTCTATTACGTTTATTATTGCTAAATATGCTAGACACCTTGGTTATAGCTGACTTATATTCCTTATGTTATTTGTGTCTAGCTTGTGCCTTATATAAGGGATGTCTTAGGCGGGGTGTTGAACCCTGTTGCCCGTTTTCTGGTTTGCTAGCCTGTGTGTGTCTATGATAGTTAGCCCTTTGTTCCACTTTAGACCTTACGATAGATAGGGTTAATAAAGCAGTTAGAAGGGTAGTTGATTAGAAGGAAAGAAATGAATCTATTTGGTGTGTAACGCGGTTTTTGTAAGTAGGCGGCATTTATAGATGTGAATGCCCGCTAGTCTTAATATGGAAATTAGGTCCCCATGGGCTTGACCCTTTAGGCCGCTGCGGACTGGATACATACTTCTTCTGCGACCTGCATGTTAAATGGGTTATAATAAGCATACCAGGGTTCTATAAAGGAAAAGCGCAGGGGGGGGGCTTAGTTTTTTCCCTTGTTTTCTCCCTTATTTTCTTTCTTATTTTCTTTTATATATATAATAGTGCTTTTTATAATAACTAAAGTAAGCTTATACTTTAATATATAAAGCTAATTATATATATAATAGTAAATAAAGATTATAATGTTATAAAATATAAAAAACAAAAAAAAACATAGTAATATGCTAGCGCAGTTTATTTAAGCTGCTGCTA
>JALRMF010000803.1:0-11196 GCA_026120015.1 Dendrostoma leiphaemia
CCTTTTTAGTATTTAACTTTATAACTTATACTTATAACTCTATTAATAATAAAGAGATTGCCTTTAATAAAAAAGTAATTTATTAGCATAAGGCACTTTTAGCTTATTAAAGAACAAATAAACTAATTGCTTTAAGAGACTAAATATATGCTTTTCTTTAAGAAAAGAAAGCTTTAATATATATATATGCCTTTAGCAACTGGGTTTTGCGTATATGCTAATATAATTATAAGTATAAGTTATATTATAATACCTTATAAACTATTATTAGTTGCTATGCTAGCAATATATATACTTTTTCAAGCTTTAGTAAAATTACCTTACTTTTTAAATATAATAGCATTAATCTTTTTCTAGCTTATAATATAAATAGCTACCTTATTTAAAGCCTTTAATATACTAGCAAAACTATGCTAAAATAAAATTATGCAAAGCTAGCTGCTAACGCTAGATTAGGCTTAGGCTATTAAGCCTAAGGCAATAAATAGCTATTGGGTAGTTTTGCTACTTTTATAACTGTGATAGTTTTGCTACCCTTATAATTATAGTAGCTTTGTTACCCTTAGTGCTATTAACAACAGCTAGTAGTAATAAGCAGAGATAAAAGGCCTTTTTTTAAGAAGAATAGCTAGGTAATAATAGATAACAAGGCATATAAACGACAAAAATAAAGGCTTAAAATAAGCTAAATAAAATATATTATAAACGAGTAAACGATAACTAGGACGGTTGTATTTAAAAAAAGGGGTAATTGTATATTTAGTCCGCGGCGGCCTAGAGGGCTAAGCCTATAGGGACCTAATTTTTATCTTAAAACTAGCGGGCATTTACGTTAGTAAATGCCGCCTATAAAGACCGCGTTATACGCTAGATAGATTTATTTCTTTCCTTCTAATCAACTACCCTTCTGACTGTTTTACTAACCCCATCTATCGTGAGGTTTAAAGTGGAACGGAGGGCTAACTATCGTGGACACACAAATATACGCAAGGGCTCTTCAGGCTTTACCCATTACGTGTGCTGTTCACTCTGACCAGATGAGACTGCTTCGCTGGCATAAAGACACTCTCCGCTATAAGCAGTGTTCTTATAGGTTCCGAGGTTATTTTTGAAGCTAGCAGCGGAAACTCGGGTGAAATTATTGATATTTGGGACTGTACGCATCCAGCCTGAGTCTAAATTTCACTTGGCCGGGTCTGGTCTATCACCTGCGGTCCAGGCTGTGAAGACGGTTTGACCCTCTATCGGTCCCCCTGTTCAGGTACACAAATACAGCCACTGTCACGCTTTGAATTTTCGAGAGCTGACGAACCAGGTGCTTACAAGATGCTAAACATCGATACGGTAATCGATCGTTTGTCTTGAGTTTGATTTATATGCCGTACCGTCACAGCTACTGCCTCTTGTATAGTCGGAGGCGGCTGCGGCATTGATTCTGGCTGCCGCAGTCGCCAATGGGCGTCATTGTCGAAGCTTGTCTTGAACTCTTCGTCACTGCCCTCAAAATACTCGTCGACGCTCAGAGTAGGGGAGCTGGCAAAGACTAGCCCCAAATGTCCATTGGAAGACACCACCCACAGATTTACGCCTAGCACATTCAATGGTCGTGAACTTCCGTCTGGGATTGCAGAAACGCGCGCGCGCACCAAATGATGCTCATTGTGACAGTGTGATTTTCTCTGTATGTAGACCTTTTCAATTTGCTGGCCATTTCCATTCACGGCCGGATTAGTTACCCTATGTGGGAGACTACTAGGTGATCAGATATCACCTGGGCATTCAATTCGTAAGGGTCGGTCCGGGGAAGGAAAGGGAGGAAGTCTCAATCCCTCGACCAGAACGTGTCTATTTATGTGCAGCCAGCCTGTGAACATCATAGGCGTGAATAGACGGGTGGTCACGTGACACGTACCTGCCCCGTCCTTCCTGCCACACCTTAATGTTCTGCAGAGGAGCTGGCAGGGCGGGAAGCACAAATCGACCGCGCCCTGCTGTTACGACGAACAGGACCCAAACAACATTGACGCACATAATCTTGATAACGCTCTCGCATCCGCCACTATGCTTAGAACTCATACATCCGGGCCATTTTAACGCCTGACCTTAACATTGACCAGCCGGGTCACAAGCTGCTGCACAGTCGCTGTACTGGGCAGTATCAAATGTAGTCGTAATACAAACGTCTTGCCCAGTTGTGTAGTCTTGGCCATTGCAGTTGCACGTAATTTTGGCGGCCTAGGTCATGTTAGTCGGTGATTGAGCTGGAAGTGGTGATCTGGAAATATAATCACTGTAACGCTGCCGACAAGCGAGGCCATGATGAGGCTGAATACCACCGAGGGCTGCATGCTGAACTTTTGTTGTTTTGGTAGTGATACTAGATTACAGTGAGTAATCTTGCAGTACCTAGGTAGGAGGCGTTGGGCAGTGTGTGATTAGACTTCTTGTCTTTTTTGTGATAGTGGTGATAAGAAAGGAATGGGGGGTTTTTTTTTCTTTCAAAGCACCAAGCATACTCTTTATACCTGGACGTCTGGGTGCTTAGTTCCAGTCTAATACTACAGTACACATTTATTCAATCGGATAGCCCGCGATTATATAAATGCCAAGTGAAAATGGTCCACTTGCAATCCCGAAGTTGTTAGACATATAGTGTCTTAAATTTTTAGCGCGATACAGCGTAATACATTTCTCACTACTGAGTCAAGCTTGAAGTTTTACTTGTCACGGAGACATGAACGGACGAAGGCAGCCTATTATAGACACGGTTTGAAATGTTTGAGTTAAATAACAACTACAAAATGGCCAGCGGGAGGCAAGGGGCTTTGATAGCGTGGACTTTCGCTGGACATGGACTGGCGAATGCAGTTGGGCAGATACTTACATCGTACTCTTCATTAGGAAGATCGCGAGTCAAGAAGAAAAGAGTCGCCAAGATGGACACGCTTTTGTGACAGGGTATTCGTATAAAGCTGGGAAATATAAGGACCTGCAACGCCTGTGCGGCGTTCTTAGCGCATGACCCTGATGATTAAAACCGAGTTAGTAGGGGCGCCGGCCACGGGGTGCTGGGAGCTGAAGTCAAAGGAGTAGAGGGGCCAGCCCAAAAGGTGTAACATTGATGCTTGTCGAAAAATCTGAATCGGACTTGGTTGAAATGAAGTCAACAATGCAAAAGAGACTTAGCGGACTTTGACCATACGCCCAAGTGGCACTAGCATGATCCGTATGTCATTTATAAGTCTACTACGAGAGGAGGAGGTAACAATAGAGCGAGCAAGTTAAGAAAAATATGGTCAGAATAGATTTATCCTGCTAAAAAGTTGCTTCAGTTTCTCACTAAGGATCTCGAAGCCTACTCATGAGCGCCGAGCCCAGACAATTTTGACATTTGCAGAGTAGTTCCTGTCCGTTTTTTAAGTCACTGTTTGCGTGTAACAGAAAGCCGATATGCATGGGTTGAGAACGTCTACAAGAAGCTTGTTTTGCACAGCGCGAAATTTATGTAATTAAACTTGCGATCTTTAAAATTGTTGTCAAGCGCTTCAAATCAAATCGGCTACAAAGCTGAAAGATCTTGACATATATAGGTATATATATATCAAGTAGGCCCACTTACGTCAAGCCCGGCGGAGCACCTTTCAGGGCTTGTGGTGCAATCCACGAGTATTCTTGCGAACAAAAATGCTTATTTATATTGATATTGTTGAATCGAAAATATCTGAACAATTGCGTGTTGAATTTGGCGCAGTGGAAGACGCAGTGCGGATAGGCTTGAGTGCCGGGTCGCGGAGCTTGAACAAGAGATGCTGAATCGCTCAAGAATGGCTTGTCGTTGAGACTTACCAAACACATTTCATGGTTTGCTGGCAGCGACGGTGGTGTCTAACGGCATTTGATGCAGTGGGATGAGATGTGTGAACACCTACTTCCACGCATTGAGCAAATGGAAGTTTGGTCAAAGACATTCAAGTAGTACAGAGTGTTGTTTGTTGTTTCTTCATTGGTCGAGTGAGTGAAGAGGACAATGTCAAACCACGCGTCTGTATTTTCTAAACAAAAGATGATCCCAATATTGGTACACTATACAGCAGTCTCAGCACGTCATCTCCACCACCCATGCTTACATTCCTCCTCGACGCTCTAGAAAACGATGCTGTGTCGTCAACGAACCAGTCAGCCAGCTCGTGTTTCCGCTAGCACATCCAGATCATTGCTTCGTTCTGCATGCGATTTCCCTACTTCAGGATCATGCCATCTATATGTGCGTCTCGCCTGAGCTATACTGGTCTCCATAGCCTGACAGTTATCGAAATCGACAAGCACAGGCAATTCCTTGCGTAACCATAACGTTTGCGAGATCCGGATCACTATGAACGAGTCCACGGGCGTGCATATGTCGAACACCTGCTTCCATGCCGGGAAGGCAGCGCGTCGCCATAGACTGTGCAGTACTTGGGTCTTTTGACTTAATAGATCAGAATCTGCTGAGATGGCAAGGTTTAGTATTTCCCATCAAGGTCTCTGGGTAGCCTTTGAAGCGGGGACCGGTAGTCCAACCGTCCAAAAACTGACAGCCGTAATAATTCGCGATGGTAGGATGCAGGTGTTCCATGATGAGTTCAGAGACCGCGATCTCCGGGAGGACAGGGCCCTGTTATTCAAATTACTGGCTGATAGAGGATTGGTTTGTGGGTCTGGTACTGTCATATGCCCAGGTTGTAAGAAGAGGACAGTGAGCTGCTTGTTAGATAGTAGGGCTGAGCGTTTTATGTGTACAAATACTGCACTTTCTGTACAGGAGTCAGCTTGTATACGTACGAATTTCAGGACGCACAATGCAGAAACGCCCCATATTATTCCCCGACACGGATTCGATCAATGCGCTTATCAGATCCGATCACTGTGCTAAATATATTTTAGATTTAATCACTGTGTTGAATATAATTTAGATCTGTTTACTGTGTTTCTGTTAAGGTTTTTAAGGTAGCAGTGTAAATGAGTCCTCGGCTTGTGCCGCCTCCTCTTCCTCCCTCGCTGTGTGGTCTTCTCTTCCTCCCCTTTCCTCCTCGTCCCTCCCTTCTCGTCTCTTCTTCTTCCCTCCGTTATAACAACGCGTCAAACATCAAGACCACCTGTCACAAAGACTATCTGCCACAAAGACTATCTGCTACAAAGACTATAATAGCTATTAAAGCCTTTGTGGTAGGTAGTTTTTATAGTAGGTAGTTTTTGTAATCGTAATCTTTGTATTTTGGTGTTTTGGTAGCCTTCTAAGGTTGGCCTTGGTGGCCTTGGTAGCCTTAGGCTTTAAATGTAAATAAAACACTAACAAAATATTTGTCAGCACAGTAAATAAATCTAAATTATATTCAGCATAGTGATCGGATCTAAAATATATTTACAGCACAGTGATCGGATCTGATAAGCACATTGATCGAATCCGTGTCGTGCAGATTCATTGTAATAGCCCGTGCACCAGCTGCGTGAGCTTGCCCCAAGGGAAAGCGGAAGACGAGGGTGTTTCTAAGCAGAGACCACGGCAAGGAAGATTAAATCTTATTATACTTCCAGCGTTGGCCGTATATGAGGATGGGAAGCCGGAGACTTTCATTACCAGCTCTTTAGTGTTGTTGCTGACTTCGGACTCCAGGTTTTACGGCGTGCAAGACCGTGCCTAGACATCTACTAGCTCGAGTTCCTCGGCGGAAAAGAACAAGCGACTTTGAATGCGTTGTGCTTTCCCAATATATCAGTTCTTGCTGCGCTGTGCTAAAGGCTTTCAGTATCTCGAAAAATGCTTCTTGATACAGCATCGACACGTCGTCACGTGTCGATCTCGAATCTTCGAGCGGAATCTCTTCTCCATCTTGTCCTTGTCGCCGGCCTCCGAATGGCTGATATCTTGGGCGACACGGTGCAAGTGTGGGAGTTCCCCATATGTCGAAGGAACTTGAGGTACGAGTTAATGCCATATCTCTATACACGAGCGGGCATTACAAATGGGCTCGGCCATAGCGGCACCGTGTAGTATGTACTGTACACATGAAAGTAGCAGTACTAAACCAAGCCTGTCGTTAGCTGCATTCAGTTTTTGTTGGAGACGGAGAGAGATTAGGCATGAAGTAAATGCAGGTGAGGTAATGATCTGCATAGACTCAGGGCGTAGGAATGACGCGGAGGGGGTGATTTGATAATGAAGAATACTACCACAGTATAACACCAGCCCGAAATAGAACCCCCGCTGTCAGGTCTTTGTGGCTCGTGCCCCGCAGTGGGCTAGGTCACTTTTCGCCGCCAGAGTTGCAAGAAGTACCGGCGGGTCAGTTCTGCCACCCGACTTGCAGAACACGTCCAGGTGGTTTTATTTAGCCGTGAGACCATATATGTGCAACGTTGCGAGGGAGCAGATCAGGGTTAGGGTCATGCCCGGACACGATACGTCCTCACATGTGCGTTTCCCCAAGGCACCCTCGGCTCGGGCGCACAAGAAAAGAGCACAAGCATGCCATTCCGAAGAGCTTGTGGTCCGTCCGGGAGGAACGAACCGTGTGTTTGCGGGTACTCGAACTTGGCTTGGCCCGGACGGGCAATCTTTTGGCTTTGTAGACAGAGAACAACAATTTTATCCCAGCTGGCTGGCCCAACTGTTCCACTCCACTTACTTCAAGCTCCGTACGGGGACCTACCTAGGTAGCCGTTGTTGGCGCGTCGACGTCTTCTCGAAGAAAGGGCTTGCAGCGATAACGTGACAACGCTCGCGGCACGAACCACTCCACAACCGAGCTTCGTCCGATAATCCGGCCGAGGGGAGTTGCGGCACACTTTGCTGGGGTCTGTGGTTGGCGCACTGATAAGCCTGATCCGTCCTACCTGCTCCTAATCCGTACATTTCCTCCGTATATCACAATGCTTGAGCATTGCAGTGGGCCCGAGCTGCAAGTTGACGAATGGCTATCTACTATGTAGAGTACAAGAACAAACTGCCAGTCAGCCGCCCGGACGTAGAATCCGGCCAACTATCAAATCACACCAAACACCCCAACTTTGACCTTCAATTTTAGGGCCTGAAAAGTCAGAAAAGAACGTCGGTATGGTCAAGTCTGCTTAGAAATAAATAAATTATTATGACATCTCAGGGTATTGCTGCGAGGTGAGCTCGGTGCAATCGGAAAAGGTCAATTGTTGATTATCGAGGATGACCGGATTTTACGTCCGGGGGGCTGCCAGTGTGACGATGCGATGCTGCTATCATACCTCCGTTGCAAGGAATCGGGATATCCGGCACGCCGTTGTGCGCAACAGTTGGGCCAAACGGCCGTGAGCACGAGATCCAGCCCATGGGCCGCGACTATTGAGGCGCAGACTTGTCAAAAGCCCTGGCGCTACCTCGACGACCTTCCCAATAAAAAAGTTACCTCCGGATAAACGCGTCTACTATGGCATAGTTAGGCCATGCGCTTAGGGAACTGGCAGATTTGCCGCTCAGGACCCAGCACGCGGTTGCAGTCTGCGTGTTATCGTCAGTGCCACCATCCTACGAAAATGGCACCGACGTCAATGCGAACCACTCGAAGTGGGCCTTTGCATGATACCTAGGTATCGACCGACGAGCCAGCAGTTGGAACATGACGGCCACGCAAGACGCTCAGCACGGCCAAGATTATAAAATGGGAACAAAGTCTGTCTCTCAGATGCCGTTGTCCCTTTCACGCACCAGCCCGCTCGTTCTCTAAGCTCGTTCGTTACACTCCAGATTTCTCCACCGACTTCTTCTTCGATACTCAGACCTGACAGTCTTTCGCTCGCTATTCTTCAAGATGAGACTCACTTCTGCCATCTGTGCTCTGCTCTTCACCGAGGTCGCCCTTGGTGCGAAGTTGACGGAGAAGCGGCGTGCGAACCGCGCTGCTCGTCAGCTCTCTGCTCGCAGCGGCGGCACTCGCAAGTCCCACCCTAGGATCGCTGCCAGCGTGGGAGGTGCCGAGACCAACACCTCCAATGTGGATTATAGCTACAACTGGGCTGGTGCTGTTGTCGACACCACGGGGGTCACCGAAGTCACCGGAACTGTGGTTGTCCCAACGCTCTCGGGCTCGACCAGCAACACTGAGTCTGCCGGGTCAGCTGTGAGTTTTTTCTGCCCGAATTGGCCTATATTAATGGACTTGGATTAATTGTGTCCTCATAGTGGGTTGGCATCGACGGCGATACTGATTGCCCAGATGCAATCCTGCAGACTGGTTTCGACTGGTATGTCGAGGGCAGCTCTGTGAGCTATGACGCTTGGTATGAGTGGTATCCCGCCTACGCCAGTAAGTGACCTTTTTGAGTCCCAAATGCCGTGCGCGGGGATTGACATCATGTTCTAGGTGATTTCTCCGACATCACTATCGCTGCGGGTGACTCGATCAAGATGACGGTCGTTGCATCGAGCACGACCTCCGGCACGGCCACCATCGAGAACCTGACCACCGGCCAGACCGTAACCGAGACTTTCACCGACGTCACGGATGGCTCCCTCTGCGAGTACGACGCCGAATGGATTGTCGAGGACTTTGAAGAGTGCGGCACCACGTGCGAGTTTGTTCCCTTTGCTGACTTCGGCACCGTTACCTTCACCGATGCCACCGCTGTTGTCAACGGAGCGACCGTCACCCCCGCGGATGCCACGATCCTCGATATCGAGCAGGACGAGGTTCTGACCAGCTGCTCGGCCTCGTCGTCCGAGGTTACCTGCACCTACGTCTAATGGGTGTTGGTTCACGTGCTCCGGCCTGGAATCGCAGAATAATCAGACGATGAAGGTCTACTTTATGTCAATAAGACAATCGTGTATATCCTTTCTTTCTGATTATGGTAGAGACGCTAGTTTGCAAAATTTGATTGAAACAAGGCTACTAGGCCGAGGTCTTTTTTGGGTTTCTTTTCTTTTTTCTTTTTTTGTAATCACGCCTTGTGAGAATCAATTTAGATAAGCTTGCCCATGAATACATCTTGACAATTACAGATGAGATCTTACCGCCAACACTGTATTAAGCAGCATACCTAATCTTGAGTTCTGTTGCGTCTGCGAGGGAGTGTTGTCAAGCAAAGCAGCTGCAGGGGGGGGTTTTTTTTTTTGAGGCGGGGGGGGGTGGAATATTGCTGGCGTGACACTAGTTTTAAAAAAAGAGAAAAAGTCGTTGTAAAACAGTGACCACTATAAGCCACTGTACGCTGGCGGCGAAAAGTCACTTGGTCCACTGCGAAGCATGGGCTACAAAGACCTCAGTGCTGACGTAGGGTGTAATATTTTGGCCTGGTACCAAAGTACATGCTCCAGCTTGAAGTTTCCCGGGACGAGGGATGGTCTTTCCGGTCTTGGCGTTTACTAGGCTACCCAGGTAGCTTGTGGCATCAAAACTTTAATAATTTGATCGTTATAACCCACAATCTACCTATTGCTATCTGAGCGTTGACATGCGCCGCACGCGCAGCTCCAAGGTTGTTCCTCTGGCAAATGGCACCCGTCTCGATTGCTCTGAGTATGCAACGGGGGGGGGGGGGCACTGAGTCCGTTAATCTGGCTATATGAAACCAACATTGACGCGATCTCCAGCTATATCTGGCTAAACACCACGAACACTACGACAGCGCATTGCTAAAATCTTGCGCAAGTCCGTGACCTTGCGTCTCTCGTAAGTCGAACGGTCCCACTGGCATCGTAATAGTTGCCATGAACTTTACTGAGGTGTAATACAGGACTTTGTTCTTTGGAATCCATCCCTGGTAGATCTTGCCAACCTCTCGACGACCGTGTTCACATCTCCGTGCATGCTCTCTGCCAGCTCCTCGTACTGCGTCGCACTCCCTTCAACAGCAGCACGTGAGTGCCAGAGTCTTCCCCCAGTCACACTTCTTGATATTGCACAGACCTCTGACGAGCCTGCCAACTCAGCCGCCACATTAACAGCAACAACTCCAAGCCTCATAGCAGCTGGGCAGGTAGCTAATTGCACTAATTGGTGAGAGCGGAATGGGATTGTGCCTAGACGGCGCGACCCAGGTACAGAGACCCTCTTGCTGTGTGGATACGCTGATAACAGCCCGCAAAGGGTCAAGGTTTTTAGGAAAACACAGCCGTAGGATCACCGATTATCATGATGTTCAGGCGCCTTTCGGATGGCATGGGAATTAAACAACGTAACAACAATAGACACCAATCAAGTACCCACCACAAAGCGTCCAGACTCCTTCCAAAGCCTCGGAATCGGTTTCGGGATCGGACGCTGAGAATAAAAAAGGCCGGTCCCAAAATCATCATCCTCCGAACCACAAAAATGCTTGTCTAAGATGCATGCAGATAAGATACTCAAGGAAACTGCTGAGGGGATACTCTAGATAGGTAGTTTGACCCTTCGTGCGGGCTTTTGTGAGGACCAGGCTCGTATACTAAGCGAGCCTTGCTGACCGGAACTGGGTTGTGACATGAAAAGCAAACGGCACACTGCTTCCCGGACAATACCATGTCTTCTCTGTACTGGGCCAAAAATCAACTGTACGATAGGCGTTCGCGGGGGTGCTGCTGACGAAGACCCGCTCAGCTCCAGGTGTGAGTCTGCGTAAGGTCGAAGTACCTGATCCATATGCTTAGGGATGTCGACGAAAGCCCATTGCTGCGGATATTACCCGATGAAGCGTCAGCACTACAGTGCTCTTAGAGCCAGGAAGGCAGGAGCGAAGCTGTTTGCGTGTTTGATTTGACTATGCCAACGGCATCAACTAAGCGGTCAAGATGACGGGAGCCCCCTGATGGAGAGCAAGGTGCTCGGTGAGCAAGGTGCTCGGTGTATCATTGAGCAGCAAGGGTATGGTTCGCCAAAGCTGGAAATACTCGTGCTCAACAATTGTCGAGGGAGCTGGCAAATAGTTGTCATACTATTGATTTGTTAGTGGTAAGTTACAGGCGGCAAAAAAACAAGAGAGAAACATCTAGCTTTTATTAAAAAAGGTTACATTATCTTTTTAAAAAGCCGCAAAAGAAAAGCTGTTTTGCTTAGCTCTCTTAGTTTTTTAATCTTTTAATAGTTATAATTTACTATTATAATTAACAAGTTTACATTAGTTAATTTAATTATAATTTATAATTATTTAACTTACTAGCGTTGTAATTATTTGTGTTTATTTATTTATATTTTACAGTAAAAGCGTATA
>JALRMF010000804.1:0-11195 GCA_026120015.1 Dendrostoma leiphaemia
GTAAAAAAAAAAAAAAATTATATTAAAAAAAATAAAGGTTATAAAGTGTAAGAAAAGATTAAGTTTAAAAAAAAAAAAAAAAAAAAAAGGTAAAAGTTAGAGTTAAAAAGTGTAAAAAAATGTTAGGGTAGTAAAAAGTAAAAAATAAAAATAAAAAAAATATTAAAAAAAAAAAAGGTAAAAAAGAAAAAAAGGGTAGAAAAAGAGTAGAAAAAGATAAGGGAAAAAAAAAAGGAAGGGGAGGTAGGGTTATAAAAGATTAAAAAAAAATTTAAAAAAAAAATTTAAAAAAAGAATAAAAAAAGGTAAAGAAAAAAGAAAAAAAAGATGTTAAAAGTATTAAAAGTAGTAAAAGAAAAAAAAAAAGAAGTAGTTTAAAAAGTAAAGGAAAAAAAAAGAAAAAAGGGTTATCTACTCTAGGCTTGGGTTAGTGTTAAGCTCTGATCAAACGGGGACTTAATAAAAAAAAAACTATTTTCGCGCCTACGCGCCCGCGCCGCCTACGCAGCCTACGCACCCTCTCCCCTTTTACCCCCAGCTCTAAGCTCTACGCTAACACCGCACACACCCGCTATAAGGCTTAATTGCTGCCGTTGCCGCTACGCTGCAAACTTTTCTTTTTCACAAGCAATTTACGCTCTATTTTAGCAATATATCGCTAATTGCAATTTAGCCATTTAATAGTTTTCTTTTAATAGATATTTTGCCTAAATATAGCAAACGCATAAAAAAGTAAGTAGCTTAAGCACGCTACACTAAATTAAGCTAGCTAAGCTAAAAAATGCTTTAATTATAGCTAATTAGCATGCTTTTATTTTTATTTTTATTAAAAGACAAAAGAAAAAATAAGAGAGAAAATAGGGGAGAAAATAAGAGAGAAAATAAGGGTTATAGCAAAAAGCTTTAACTAAAAATACCGCCTAAGCTAGCATTTAGCGCCTTTTACTAGCATTGCTTTTTATACTAACGCTAGCATTTGCTCTCTTTACCCTTTACAATGCTTTTAATTTACACTTGCGTTATATTAAACTTTTTGCTACTAAGCTTAATCGCTGCTAGACTTTTATTTTTTTTACGCTATTTATGCTTTGTTTTAATAATATATTGCTAATTATAATTTAGCCATCTAATAGTTTTCTTTTAATAAACATTCTGCTTAAATACAGCAAAAGCATAAGAAAATAAGTAGCTTAAGCATATTACGCTAAATTAAGCTAGCTAAGCTAAAGGGTGCTTTAGTCGCAGCTAATCAGCGCACTTTTATCCTTATCTCTGCTAAAAGACAAAGGAGAAAATAAGGGAGAAAATAAGGGAGAAAATAAGAAAGAAAATAGGGGAGAAAACAAGGGAGAAAACAAGGGTCATAGCAAAGGGCCTCAACTAAAAATACTGCCTAAGCTAGCACTTAACACCTTTTACTAGCATTACTCTTTACACTAGCGCTAGCATCTGCTCTCTTTACCCTTTGCAATACTTTTAATCTACACCCACGTTATATTAGACTTTTTATTGCTAAGCCTAATCGCTGCTAAACTTTTGTTTTTTCTACGCTATTTATGCTTTGTTTTAATAATATATTGCTAATTGCAATTTAGCCATTTAATAGTTTTTTTTTAATAAATATTTTGCCTAAATATAATAAAAGTATAAAAAAATAAATAGCTTAGGCATGCTATGCTAAATTAAGCTAGCTAAGCTAAAAAATGCCTTAATTACAGCTAATTAGCACGCTTTTATTCTTATCTTTGCTAAAAGATAAAAGAGAAAATAAAGGAGAAAATAAGAAAAAAAATAAAGGAGAAAATAAGGGTTATAGCAAAAAGCCCTAACTAAGAATACTACCCAAGCTAACACTTAGCGCCTTTTGCTAATATTGCTCTTTATACTAACGCTAGCATCTACTTTCTTTACCCTTTACAATATTTTTAATCTATACTTATGCTATATTAAACTTTTTATTGCTAAGCTTAATTGCTGCTAAACTTTTATTTTTCCTACGCCATTTATACTTTATTTTAATAATATATCGCTAATTGCAATCTAGCCATTTAATAGTTTTTTTTTAATAAATATTCTACTTAAATATAATAAAAGCATAAAAGAGTAAATAGCCTAGGCATACTATGCTAAATTAAGCTAGCTAAGCTAAAAAATGCCTTAATTGCAGCTAATTAGCGCGCTTTTATCCCTATCCCTGCTAAAAAACAAAGAAGAAAATAAGGGAGAAAATAGGGAAAAAAACAAGGGACACAGCAAAGGGCCTCTATTAAAAATACCGCCTAAGCTAGCATTTAACGCCTTTTGCTAGCATCGCTTTTTATACCAGCGCTAGCATTTGCTTTCTTTACCCTTTATAATGCTTTTAATTAACTTTAGCGCTATATAATTTTCTTTATTTACTTAGCAACAGCTTAAATAAACTACACTAGCATATTATTATATTTTTTTTTATTTTTTATATTTTATAACATTATAATTTTTATTTACTATTATATATATAATTAGCTTTATATATTAAAGTATAAGCTTACCTTAGTTATTATAAAAAATACTATTATATATATAAAAGAAAATAAAAAAGAAAATAAAGGAAAAAATAAGGGAGAAAACTAAGCCCCCCCTTTGCGCTTTTCCTTTATAAAACCTTGGTATGCTTATTATAACCTATTTAATATATAAATTGCAAAAAAGGTGTATATTTAGTTCGCAGCAGCCTGGAGGGTTAAGCCTATAGAGATCTAATTTCTATATTAAAACTAGCAGGCATTTACATTTATAGATGCTGCCTATTTATAAAGACTGTGTTATACGCTAAATAGATTTATTTCTTTCCTTCTAATCAACTACTTTTCTAACTGCTTTATTAACCTTATTTATTATAAAGTTTAAAGTAGAATAAAGAGCTAACTATTATAAATATATATAAGCTAGCAAACTAAGAAATAAGCAATAAAGTTTAACACTTTGCCTAAGATATTTCTTATATAAGGTATAAGTTAAATATAAATGATATAAGGAATATAAGTCAGCTATAACTAGGGTGTTTAGTATGTTTAGCAATAATAAACGTAATAAATAAAACTAAAGAGCTAGATATATCTTATAAAAATGCAATAAAAAAGGCAATAGCGCATTATAGAAATTTTGCCTATAAGCTAACATTAGCAAGCGTTATTAACTATAATAATAATTTAACAATAACATAGCTATTAGCAAAATAATATACTTAGGCTTTATGGAATTAGGAGCCGCCAATAGGAAGCTATTAGGCAAATGCTTTAACTATAGCAAAGAAGGATATTTTGCATGCAAATGCCGCTAACTAAAGAAGCTATAAAAACCTATTCTTAGTGGATAATAATAACTTAATATGCTTGGAAGGGTATATTTTATTAATGATATATACTTTTATATTAAGATATAACGATTTAAGAAATTATTTAGATTGGAATAATGTCTTTAGAACCTATCTTTTTTAAAATAAGTAATAGACTCTATTAACTATAGAACCTTTTATTAGGCTTTTTATTATAATGATAGCTGTTTATTATACTTTTTAGCAAAAAAATCCGCAAGATAGTTCTCTAAGAAATTTAAAAAGTTATAATAGCTAGTTATAGAAAGATATAAACTACTTTATAGAAATAAAAGCAATTGCTAGTGTATTAAACATTGGCTGTACTTATATATGTTTTTATATACCCCTTATTTTAAGCAGAGTCTTTAGAGCTGAATAAAATGTAATTAAACTTATAACCTTTTTATGCGTTTTATGCAAGGTGTTAACGATAGTGCGTTGTTTTTTTAAATTGGGTTTATTAAGTAAGCAGCGTAGTATATTCAGCTAACACTAAGTTATATTATAGCCTAAGAGAAGAGTAGGTATATTAAGAGCGCATAATTATAGAAACAAAAGCAATCGCTAATATATTAAACACTAGTTATACCTATATATGTTTCTATATACTCTATAACACTATTATTTAAGATAGCAACTTAAACTATTCTTTAAACCTCTTTAACCACGCTTTCTAAGAAATAAATAATGATTTTAATAATCTAATACTTTTATATATTATTAAATATTAAGAGGAAAGTGAAATTATAATGTAGCAGCTTGCAAAATAAAACTATTAACTAGATAACTTATTAAAACCTGTTACTTTAGACTAAGAATGTATTACTAAAGGAATTAAAGTTAAATACTTTATATATAAAATTAACCTATAAAAACTCTTTACTTATATATATCTATAAAAGGCAATAGCAATAAAATATAAAAATCTACGAATTAGCTTTTTTTATAAAAACCACTATAAACTTGGGTTAATCTTTTGTTTGGTAATATTTGACTTGGCAGCCTAGGCATTAAGCTTTGCATTATTAAAGTTATTAGTTTTAAATATCTTTAAAGCCACTAGGTTTAAATGCTACTATAAACTTAGGTTAATCTCTTATTTGGTAGCATTTGACTTAGCGGCCTAGGCATTAAGCTTTGCATTATTAAAGCTATTAGTTTTAAATGCTACTAAAGCCACTAGGTCTAAATGCTACCAAGGCTACTAGGTCTAAATGCTATCAAGGCCACTAGGTTTTAAGGGTTATTAAAGCTATTAGGTTTAAAGGCTGTTGAGGCTACTAAGGCTGTTAAAAGTATGTTTTATAAAGCAAAGGCTATAAAGTATATAGCATTATATTATTTAAATAAATATAGATAAAGTGCAAAAATTAAAATTTAGCGAATAGCGTTACATTAAGCATACATTGCAGTTTTTTTATAACGCTAATACTAAGCTTAAGCCGTCCTTTACTGCTTATTAATTTTACCGCTATTAATACTAATGCTTTGCTTACTTTATACTACTAAGCTTAATTATAATCCCCCTTATAAAATAAAATCTATATTATTTTTTGCTTTAATTAGCATTAAACTTATAATATTTAGTATATTGCCTTTAGCTTTGTTAAGCTATGTTAAAAATATATTTACTAATTATATAATATCTTTTACTAAAAAGTCGCTATGGGCCGCCTTTGGAAAGTGATATATATTAAAAAAGACGCCTACCGCCGCGCCTGCTTTTAAGAACAAGCTGCCTAGTAAGCTAAGCTAATTTAGCAATAGCGACAAGCCGCTTTTAATGTATACCCCCTTAATATTAAAAGTGCTTACTAGCGCTTTAAAAGCTAATAGCGCTATTTTGCCAATATTTTACTAAGTATGCTACGCTTGCTAAAATACCCATTTCTATATTGCTAAGAGCAGCTTTAGCCGCCGCTGCTTAAGTTGCTCTAATTTATATAATTAAGTGGTAAAAGGCTATATAATAAGCTAATATAAGGCAAAAGCTTATATATTAGCATAAAAGTAACTTAGGGCCGCTTAGAAAGTATAGCTATATTTAAGCCTAATTAATACCCTACTATTGCTGCTTTAAAACCTAAGCAGCTATATTATACTGCTTTAGCCACTTACCTTATAAATAATAGCTTAGTGGCGCTTTTTATTAATCTAAGCTTTAGCGGCGCTAGCTTAATTGCTAATTAGCTTTTATTTTTTTTGTTACATTATATATACAAGCAACTCTAGCTTAGCTTTAGCCTTTTATTAAATTAAAGCAACGCTTAATGTTAATTTAAAGGCGCTAAAGTTATCAGCCTTTTATTACTTTAATTAATATAATTTTATATTTTTAAGCGCTTTTAATAATTATTTGCAAAATAACGCTAGGCAAAAGATAAAGAAAACTTTTGCAAGGCTAGGCCAGCAAATAGCAGCGCTATAGCTAATAGCAAGGCTAATAGCAACTTTGCCTATTAATAATAGCTCTATAAAAAAGCTGCTATAGCGGCAAATAGCGCTAACGCCCTTAGCAGCCCTTTTAGCCTTTAAGTTTAAAGGCTAAATTTGCTTAGCAGCAGCTTTTTAAAAGTTTTAGGCAATAAAGATAATAATAATTTTAATGCTAAGAAAAAAAAGAACAATGGTTTTAACGCTAAGAAAAAGAAGAATAATAGTTTTGACGCTAAGAAAAAAGAGGAGGATAAAAGCTTGCCTTAGCCTTTAAGCCTCAACTTTGCGCCACTGTCTTTGCGCAGTTAAAGCATAGCTAATTAAAGCTAAAGCAAGTCTAAGTTAAAATATCATATATTTATTTAAATTAATAATAATATTAAAGATAGCGTTAAAAAGGCTAAGGGCAAAAAGGCTAAGGCGGCAAGTAACCTCTTTAATATATTTTCCGCCCAGCCCTATAACTTATTTTCTTTAATATAGCAGCCCTTTGCTATCTTTTAAACTACTACCGCTATCTTTTAAATAGTCAACGAGTTGCTATACTCTTATAATATACTTATTCTCCTTTCTCCCTTTTTTCTTTTCTCTTCCTTTATTTTTAAACTTATTATAAGCTATTATAAAGTATATTATTAACTTTGATTTGCATTAACCAGCTAACTTTTGCTTTTATAATGCTATGCGCAGCGCTTATATTTACCGCTTAATAGCTAATACTTTAATTAAAGCCAAAAGCTTTTACCCTAGCCTTTCTGCTTTTAGCGCTATCTTTAGCTCTTTTTAGCCTAGGCCCGCCAGCTTAGCCTTTAATTTCTATGCTTAGCTATTGCAGAAAAATAAATTTTTTACATTAAAAGATAAGCGCTAGATTATCTAAGCATCTGTATATAATCAGCTTATGCTTAAGGTTTATATAAGCTACCCACTATCTTTATAGCATATAAAAAATATTGCCTTTGCTGCTTTTATAACGCTTATAGCGCTTGCTTTAAAACTTTGCTATTATTAAAATATAAACTTTATTTACTTTAAGCCTATTAGCCTCGCTGCTTTTCAGCATAGCGCCGCTTTTTTACTTTTTATTATACTGCTTTATAATATTATAATTATTTAAAACTTTTATTGCTATTTAAGCGCTACTAGCAACATTAAGCCTTATTATTATAAAAACTTTTTACTTAGCATTGTTTAAAGCATGCTAACGCACAATACGCTGCATATTGTCTTTTTAATATTTAACTTAAATACCCTTTAGCTAGCCGCTAGCTTAGCAGACAATACAAGCTTTGCCAATAAGTAAAACTTAAAGAAATATTTTCTATATTTAAACAAGGCGCTAGCGCTTTTTTAGCAGCGTGCCAGCGCTTTAGCTATTAGTGCTTTTAACTCTACCAACGCTTTAACCAACGTTGATTTTAAAGTTTTTTATTAACGCTATTTTATTTTTGCCTTTTACTTTGTTGTTTTAATATGCATTTTAACGTAGTTGGCGTATATTTAGCTATAGATGCTAGCTTAGGCTTTTGCAGCTTATATTAATTAAGCTTAGCAGATAAATGCTTAGGCTTATAAGCAGTAAAAGGTTGCTGCCGCTTGCCTAGAGCACTTATAAAATAAGCTAGCTAATTGCTGTAATTAGTTTTTTACTAAATTTACGCAGCTTATCTTTATTTTTTAAGCCTATAACTTAAAGCAGAGCTTGCTTGCAGATATTGCTAAAGGCGTTTTAGCCTAGGCTTATAATATATATCTTAGGCACCTTTATCTTAATTTCCTTAGCTTTTACTGCTTTTAAATTAATTTAGCTTTTATTAATATACCTAAGCAGTTAAAATTTCATAGCCTTAATATATTGTTAATGTTGTTATATAAGCAGAACTATCTCGCTTACTTTGCTGCCTAATAACGCTAAGGCCACCTACGCTGCTTGCAGGGCCGTTTTCTATATGCTTTTTTTTAAAGCGCTGATTTTTTTAACGAAAATAAGGATACTAAGAGCAAGGGCAAAGATAGCGCAAATGCGCTTAATTAAAGCTTTAATAACCCGTTTAATACCCTGCTTTCTAACCTAGGCTTGCTAGCCCTTTTTTAGTTTTATATTTATATTTAAAGCGCGCTATAAAATATAATAGCACTTAATATTACTTTGCTGCCTCGCTACGCTAAGCTTTTTAGCTAATAACCTATTACTTATATTAAAATCTATAATGTTTAAAAAAATATCTTTTATAGCATTGCCTGTAGTAAGGGCCACTTTTTTGCTAGGTTTGATTGCTATAATTTACTGCTGCTAACCCTTGCGTAATACGCCTAATAAGCAAACTAAGCTAGCTTTAAAGCCTATAGTATTATAGCTATTTTGCTAGACTTGCTTACTTATGCTAATTTTAATAAAAGCTTTCTTTGCGCTAGCAATACTGCCGCTTGCTATTTAAGCAACAATAATAATAGCTATAGCAAGCTTGCTGCTGCTTTAATATATAGCGCTTGCCGCAAGGTTACTATTCTCTATGCTATTGCTGCTTAGCTGCTCTTAAATACGCTGCTAGCGGCGCTAGCGAAAGCCGCCCAGCTCTTGGCTTTAATTAGCCCTAAGCTAGGCCTATACTGCCTCTTTTTTATTATGCCAACGCATAATCTTTACTATCTACTGCTAGCTTATATTAGCCGGTTTTTTCTTGCTGCTTAACGCCTTTTTGCTTATTATTATAAGCTAAAGCCTAAGCTAGCTATGCTGTTTATTAAACCTAATATTTTAGATGCTGTTTATTTTAATAATAAACAGCGCTTATAAGCAATATATACTATGCTAGCTTTATATTATATGCTAGCGTTATATATTTTAAGCATTATGCTAAATATTAATTATTATTAGCTTTAGTATAATAGCATTATAAAGCAGGATTAGCGTTGCTGCGCTTATTGCTAGTAAACGTTACTAAATAATAATAATAAAGCTATTGCGCTTAATAACAAAGATAACAAGCTACGCTAGTGGGCTAGCCTTAGTTTTAATATTAATTACTATTGCTTTAGCCTGCTTTTCTTTAACTTTAACTAATAGCTTTTAAGCAGCAGCTTTCTGCGCTTATACTTAGAGCATAGTTTTATTATTATTAGCTAGCTAGATAAGATTAGCGCCTTTCGCTGCGCAGCCACTGATTCTGCCAGCCCTACGCCCGCCTTAACCCAGCCTTTTATAGCTATTAAGCTTAAACTTGCAATTGCAAGCTAGATTAAAAACCTTTATAGCAATATAGTGCACTATATAGCGGAGGCTGCTATGCTTAGTAGTTTAATTAGCCCTACGCTAAACGCCTATTATAAGACTAATTTTTTATAAAGCATCGCCGCTGCGCCCTTAGCTAAAGCTTTTACCCTTAAGCTGTAAGCTATTGTCTTTAAATATAATATTTTCTTTTATATATTGTTTTATTAGCGCTTATATAAAGCTTGCAAAAGCATTGCTATTTTACTAAGCAGCTTTGCTAAAGCTTAAAACGCCCTTTAGGCAATCAGCCTTTTGCCTATTTGCTTTTCTTTTATATGCTGCCTTTTTATTTATAACGTTAATGTAATTTAAGCAGCTTTATATAACTTATAAAAAAATAATTACTTAGCCTTAAAGTTTAACACTAGTTTCTATTAATTGCTTATAATGCCTAAGCTAGCTAAAATTTATTAAAATATCGGCGTTTTATAAACTAAGTTTATTGCCAGCATACTAATAGGCGCCCCACAGCCAAGCGCTCTATAGCCTAGTTAATATACAAAGCGCTTTATACAACGCTTTAAAAAAGCTAAGCAGCGCTAGCATACTGCCGTTATAGCCTATAGCTTTCTACCTATAACCTAGGACTTATTTTGGCTATTTGTCTGCGCTTACGCTAGCTTTTATATTTTTATTACCTTTAACTTTAAAACTGCTAGTAAGCCTAGTGCACGCTTTATATTAATATAGTTCTCTATCGCCAATTAAAGCTGCTAAACCCATTTGCTATATATAGTGTTTTATATGCCTAGCGCTAGCGCTGCTATCTTAAGCGCTAGCTTTAAATGCATAAAGCAGCGCTAAGCCTTTTAACTATATAACTAGATAAATAATGCCTACAGCGGCTATAATGTTACTAATATGCATATAGCCCTACGCATCGCCGCCTTTATAGCTACTGCTATGCGCCTTAGCCCTTTCTTTAAGCGCTAATACTGCAACCCTACTTAGCTAATAGCCCTGCTTAGCCCTAGCATTTACTAAGCTAGCACCCTTATAACAACCCTTTTCTAAGCTAGCTTTGCCCGCTATATATTAAAAATGGCAATACTACAAGGCCCTAATTAAACTCTTTAGCCTACTAGCCTTATTATCTTGCTCTAGCATTGCCTTTGCTGCGCCTAGTTGCTTATTTAAATTATGCTGCAAACGGCAAATGCTGCTATAGCAATAACCTTTTAGCACAGCGCTATTTAAAATAATATAACTAGCTACTTTGCCCTTATTGCCTTGTTTATAGGCAATAGCATTAATCTCTAAAAGCTTAGCTCTTTGCTAATTATTTATAGCAATTACGCTAATATGCTTTTAATTTTTATATAAGCCTTTCTTAGCGCTACTAAAGATAGCTTAAACTTTGTTTTGCCAATTATTAAACTGCTAATTGCAGTTATAGCTTAGTTAACCAGCTTTTATAAGCGCCCTAGCCCTTTTAACCCTATATTTAGCCTGCTTTTAAGCTTTAAGCTTAGCTTTATAAAGCTTAATAAGTATTTTAAAGCAATTATTAATATATTGCTGCAAAAGGCTAATATTTAACTAAAAAGCATTATCTTTAATTTAGCTACCGTTAACTAAGTCCCCAGCGCTAATTAAGTAAACAATAATAACGCTTAGCTTTATAAGCATATATTTATGCTATAAAAACCTTTTTCCTACACAAAGCATTGCTATCGCTACATTAACCCTTTCACTAAGCATAGCACGCTAGAGTTTCTAAACCTAAACCTAATAAAAGTTTTTACTTAAGCGTCTATACAGCAAGCAAACACCTGCATAGCCATCTAACTCTATGCTGTTTACCTATGAGAAAAAGTATATTTAAGCTGCTATTAATGCAGCTTAGCTTATATTAGTTAGAAAATTAGCTAAAGCACATAAAAGAAATTTTATTAGCTTTTTACTAAAAAGGGTGGAAAAGCTGCGCAAAATAGGAGTATATGCTTGTATATTTATTTTATATGCTTTAAATAACTTAAATTAAGTTTATTAAAAACTTTATATAAATTAAAAGCGCATTAGCAAAAATATAAGTTAAGTTTATTAAAATTTCTTTTTTATAAAGTTTATAAGCATTATCCTACTTTAAACTAAATAAGTTTAATGTTATAAGAAAGCAAATAGTCT
>JALRMF010000805.1:0-11180 GCA_026120015.1 Dendrostoma leiphaemia
TTCCTTTTACTCTTTTATAATTTATTTTTTTTTTATTTTATATTTTTTTTAAACCTTTATTATTTTTACTTTTTTACTTTATAATTTTATTTTTTTTAAAAAAAAAACTATTCTTTTTATTACTTTTTACAACTTTTCGTCTTTTTTACTAACCTTTTCTTTAATATTTTTTTCTTTAACTTTATTTTTATCTTTACTTTTTACCCCCTTTTTCACCTTTTCTTCCTTTTTTTTCTTTCTCCTTCTAACCTTTTTTTTTATTTTTTATCTTTAACTCTTACTCTTTTTTACACCTTTTAATTTTACCTTTTATCTTTTTTTTTCCTTTTCTTTTTTCTTCTTTTTCTCTTTAAACTTTTTTTTCTTTTATTTTTCTTTTTTACTTTTTTTCTTATATAATTTATTTAATCTTAACTTTACTTTTATATTTTTATAGCAGTTATTATATACCTTTTTTTAAAGCAGTTTTTTTTTTAATAATTACAATAGTTTTTATCTCTGCTAATCTTTAGCTTTAATAAGCCTTATCTCTAATAAGTTTATATTTGCTTTATATGCTAATATATTACTCTTATAAACTCTGCTTTAACTAAGTTTATAATTTTAATATCTGCTAAATTATAAAGCAAAGCGCAAAAAGAAAAAGGTTTAAAAAAAAGACTAAAAGAATAAAAACTAGCTGGGTATAAACGTTATAGTAAATAACAGCAGTAAACCTTTAAACTAGCCTATTAACTAAAACGCTAAAGACTAAAGCTATTATAATGCTAACTGCGGCTTTTAAGAAAATAGCAAATATAGGCAAATAAAATAACAAGCTTTTAAACTTAACAACTATACTATTTATAAGTTTATTAATAAGTCCCTAGGTAATACTGCGACTTTTAAATGCCAAAAAGGATTATTAGCTCCCTAAAGTCCTCTAGCTTCTAAAAGCTGCTACCAATAATTTAAATATACTTTTAACTCTTTGCATTTTAGCAAGATTTTATTAAATAAAGCAGCCTAAGCACTAATTAAACCTACTTCTCCCTATAACTTTCTTAAACGTTAGCTTTATAGCTGTTTTAATTTAATCTTTTCTCTTTCTCCTACACACTTATATATTTAAACTTAGCCCTCTCTATAAGTATTTTCTATCTCTTCTCTTTAACTAATTTATCTTAGCCATTACCCCTTATATAATTCTCTCTTTAATCTCTATCAATTACTTTTAAGCTATTTAACTAACCTTCTTTTTCTCACTACTTAAACATAAACTTAGCTTTGCTTTAAATCTTAAAAATAGCTAAGCCTAATTATCGCTTAAATATATTAAGTAATTAATTATATCTTCTGCTTTTTTAAACAAAGTTTTTACGCTGCTTACTTTTATATTACTTATTTAATATAATAATTAAAGTAAGCTAAGTTTTAAAAAATCTAATTATACGCTTTAATTAACTTATAGTTTAGTTTCTTATTATAATCTTTACTTTATTTCTTATTTTATTCCTTATATTCTTCCTTTTTCTATTCTTTATTGCATCTCTCTTACTGCTCTTTATCTTAGTTAACATTTTATTTTTTATCTTGCTTTTTATCCCCAAAGCCCCTCTACTTTTCTATCTTATATTTTTTATATTTCTAATCCTTTTTCTATTAATATATTATAAAAAAACCCTATTAAGCAATATATCACAACTTCTTTAATTTTAACATTCTATACTAATTATCTTTATAATAATTTTTATTTATTAAGCCTCTAAGCATTCCCTTAAACTCTTTTAATTTTATTACCTAAATATTCTCTTATAATAAGCAGCCTGCTACTGCTAATCCTACTACCCTTTTGCAAACAATCTTAGCAAATAAACTAATAGCTTTTTATCTAGCAATACTAAACAGCAAATTAATTAATAAGGTTTATACCCTCCTTTAAACTTAAGAATATAGCATTAATGCCTACAGCTTAGCTATTAGTAACACTACCCTATTAATGATTGCCGCCTTTTTAAGAAAAGTTAACCTTTATTTCCTGCTAATTAAACAAAGTACATCTCTTTGCAAAAATAACTATAAAAAACTTAGCATTTAAGATTATATTAAGCACTTAGCTCTTACCTATGCGCCTATAAAGCAATATAAGAAGCTTACTAGCAATATAGCTAAATATAGCTTGGGAGGCTGCAACTAGTCTCCTAGTCTCCTAGTCTCCTAGTCTCCTAGTCTTCTAACCTCTTAGTCTTTTAACCTTTTAGTCTTTTAACCTTTTAGTCTTCCAACCTTTTAGTCTTCTAACCTTTTAGTCTCTTAGTCCCCCTAGTTTTCTGCCTTAGAAAAATAATTATAAAAGACTTAGCATTTAAGACTATATTAAGCACTTAGCCTTTACTTATGCGCTTATAAAGCAATATAAGAAGCTTACTGGCAATATAGCTAGATATAGCTTAGGAGGCCGCAACTAGTCTCTTAGTTTTTTAATCTCCCAGTCTTCTAGTCTTTTAATCCCCCTAGTTTTTTGCCCTAAAAGAATAATCACAAAAAACTCAGCATTTAAAACTATATTAAGCACTTAGCTTTTACTTATGCGCTTATAAAGCAATATAAGGAGCTTACCAGCAATATAGCTAAATGTAGCTTAAGAGGCCGCAATTAATCTCTTAGTCTTTTAACCTCCTAGTTTTTTAGTCTCTTAATCCCTTTAGTCTTCTGCCTTAGAAGAATAACCATAAAAGATTTAGCATTTAGGATTATATTAAGCACTTAGCCTTTACCTATGCGCTTATAAAGCAATATAAGAAGCTTACCAGCAACATAGTTAAATATAGCTTAAAAGGCCGCAATTAGTCTCTTAGTCTCTTAGTCTTCTAACCTCCTAGTCTTTTAATCTCCCAATCTTTTAACCTCCTAGTCTTTCAACCTTTTAGTCTTCCAACCTCCCAGTCTCCTAGTCCCCTTAGTCTTCCGCCTTAGAAGAATAACTATAAAAAACTCGGCATTTGGGACTACGTTAAGCACTTAGCCCCCACTTATGCATTTATAAAGCAATATAAAGAGCTTATTAGCAATATAGCTAAATGTAGCTTAGAAGGCTGCAATTAGTCTCTTAGTCTCTTAGTTTTCCAACCTTTTAATCTTTTAACCTCTTAGTTTTCCAACCTTCTAGTCTCCTAATCCCCTTAGTCTTTTGTTCTAGAAAAATAACTATAAAAAACTCAGCATTTGAGACTATGTTAAGCATTTAGCCTCTACTTATGCGCTTATAAAGCAATATAAGAAGCTTATCGGCAATATGGCTAAATATAGCTTAGGAAGCCGCAACTAGTCTCCTAGTCTCTTAGTCTTCTAACCTCCCAGTCTTCCAACCTTTTAGTCTTCCAACCTCTTAGTCTTCCAACCTCCTAGTCTCTTAATCTCCTTAGTTTTCCACCCTAGAAGAATAACCATAAAAAACTTGGTATTTGAGACTATGTTAAGCATTTGCCTTCTACCTATGCGCTTATAAAGAAATATAAAAAGCTTATCAGCAATATAGCTAAATATAGCTTGGGAGGCTGTAACTAGTTTCCTAGTCTTCCAACCTTCTAGTCTTCCAGTCTCCTAGTTTCCTTAGTTTTCTGCCTTAGAAGAATAATTACAAAAAACTCGGCATTTAAGACTATGTTAAACATTTGCCTTTTACTTATGCGCCTATAAAAGAATATAAGAAGCTTACTAGCAATATAGCTAGATATAGCTTAGAAGGCCATAACCAATCTCCTAGTCTCCTAGTCTTTTAATCTCTTAGTCTTTTAACCTCTTAGTCTTCTAACCTCTTAGTTTTCCAACCTTTTAGTCTCCTAATCCCCCTAGTCTTCCGCCCTAGAAGAATGATTATAAAAAACTCAGCATTTAAAACTATATTAAGCACTTGCCTTTTACCTATGCGCTTATAAAAGAATATAAAGAGTTTATTGGCAATATAGCTAAATATAGCTTAAGAAACTTTAACTTTGCATATATTAGCAGCTTATTAAATACTTTTTAAAGCAGCATAAAAAAAAGTACTTTATTTTAAAAAGGAAAATAAGCAAAGAGAAAAAGGCAGGAATATAATAATAAATTATACTTATAAAAATAAGAATATTTTAATCTTAAAAACTATTCCTTGCCATTGCTTATACTTTTACCTTTAACTGCTTTTACAGCAGCATAAGCCTGCAAAAATGCCTAGCATAGTTAATTAGTCTTAAATCCACCCTATTAGACGCGCCCTTTAAGCTACTTTGCAATGCTGCCCTTTAGCTTTTATACAATATTTTTAGCCGCTATTATTGCATTAAGCACTTATTATATTACCTTTGGGTAATATATAATTATACTATTATAAAATATAGCAAAAAGCATAAAATATTAGCAAGCACCGCTAAGCGTATAAATAAATTATTAGCTATCTTAGTTGTTAGCTGCAACCTACTAGGCATAAAGGGCCTGCAGCAGTCTATAGTTAAAATAGCCTAAAAAGGGCTCTAGGCAATGTTTAATAAAGAATAAAAGGCATATCTACTTAGCTTTTAACGCTACCTTCTCCTACGCTAGCTAACTTTATTTTAGATAAGCAGCAGGCTTATAAGCGTTATTTTCTATATAAGCAAAACAGCAAGCAATACAGCACTTGCCTTACTTTAACAGCTAGCTAACAAAGATATATGCTGCCTTATATATATTTATTACCTTTTGCGCAATATGCTACTAGTTAAACTATTTACAGCGCTATAGCTATACAAAGTTATCTGCAGCAATAATCTCCTTTTTCTTAGATAGGTTATTTTTATCTATATATATTAGCGCTATATAAGCGCCCTTATTATTATATCTGCTGCATAAATTATATAAGGCCTTATTGCCTACATAGCTATTTTGCTTAAAACACCTATCTATAAACTAATTTAATATAATTTATTAACAAACAAACGTAGCAAGATACGCTTTAGCTGCCTTGTCCTATATTTTATTTAGCGTTTACTTTTGCCCTAGCCTTATTTCCCTACTTTATATAAGGCATAAGATAATAACAGCCTTGCTAAGCTGCCTATCTTAGCTAGCTTAATTAGCTTTTTATATATAATCCTAGAGCCTTTATAGTATATTAACATAGATAATAAGCTAAATAATAAATATATCTAGCTCTAGTCTAAAAGCGTTAATAGCAATAATAATTATACTATGCTTTTACTATGCTTAAAGCCGCTGCGCCTTGCTTTTGCCTATATTAACCCTGCTATAATAAACTTTATACTTAAGTATCTAGCTTAAATATTTTATTTACTTTATTATTTTAGCATAAATAATTGCTTTTTTTTTAATATTTAACGCTGCCTAGCGTTAGATAATCTAACAAATATGCTTATTTTCCATTTGCTAAGGCATAGCTATGCGCCTTGCTACTTACTCTACTTAGTATATAATATTTTTTTAGGTTATACTTGCCTAAAATAAATATATACAACTAGCTGCTAATGCAGCAATATTATAAAAGGTGGATTTTTTATATAGAGATAGAGTTGCCGTTAAAAATACCCGCTAAATGCCTTAATCCTACATTATAAGCCCTAGCGCCGCTAGCTAAGGGCAAAATTAGCAATTGCCTTTAATTAGCATATAATACTTATTAATAATAATATAATTAAAGGCCTGCTAGCTTTGCAGCTAGTTAACAAAATATTAAAACCCTTTAATAATAGCAAACTTAAGCATAACAAAGATAATTAACGCAGTGTTATTAGCTTTGGTAATCTGCTATATATAGCTTGTAATGCTGCTGTTTATATAGCGTTAGGTTAGATTCTTTTATAATAAAACTAGCAATATTACTATAATAATTATGCCTTTAGGCAAAGCAAAGGCTAGCAGCATAAATAATAGGCTTTTACCTACCCCTATGTCGGCAATCTGCACAACTAGCGTTTCGCTATATATAATAGCTTAGAAGACTGCCTTTTGCTGGCCTTAGAATATAGCCTTAAAGCTTAGCATTGTAACAAGCTAGCTATAAAAGTCTATCTAGCGCAGCTGCGCAAAACGCTAAAACTAAACCTTATTGCAAAGGCTTTTAAAGGCCTCCTATCAACGCTTCCCGCCTATTAAACTACTTATTTAGCTATTAGCGTTAAAGCTAAGGAAGCAATGCTACTTTTAGCTAATAGCCTAGAACTATTGCCGCTGGGCAGCTATACTAAAAAGGCTCTGCTGTATTTTATGCGTGTAGACTAAGCCAGTTATATAAAAAGTATAGCAGGCCTAGAGATGCTATATATTATTGCCCTTAGCCTTTTAATTACTGCTATTATTGCTACTCTTTACTATATCTATATTAAACTTCTTATTAAAATATTAATTAAAAATAACAATAGCAATGTGCTGCTAAATGCTAATTATAAGCTTAGTGCTTAAAAACCGCTAGCTATGCTGCAAAAAAAAGCGCTATATCTAATTATCTTTTTATAAGCATACTTTTACGCTTTTAAAAGCAGCATAAATAAGCACCTTATTTATTTATAAAAACATATTTTTTTAGCACGCTAGCAGCAGAAAACCTTAGACTGCCTACTAAAATAGCAGCGCTAGCTATAAGTACCAAACTAGCAGCTTGCTAACTTTGCAAGGCAGATATTAATAAATAATCTTAACCTAGCTACTTTAGCAATACTTCTTATAATAATATGTTAAAAAAAAAACTATACCCTAGTATATAAAAATATTGCGTATACCGCCGTTTAGCAAATTAGCAAAATAAATATTACCAAGCTTAGAAGTCTGCATAGGCTAGCTGCTAAGCATATGCAAAAGCAGCTAAAGCTTTTTGCAAAAGTAGTTAAATATAAACCTATACTGCCAGACAGCAGCAGTTTAATAAAGCAAGCCTTTAAGGCTATAGTTAATAAGCTATTACTTTTATAAGTTGGCTAAGTTGCAAAGGCAGCACAAAACCCAATTGTCTCCTTTTACAACTTAAGCCCAGTTGTAATTATTTTAAAAAAACAAATAATTATTTTATTTTTTACTATAATTATCTTTAATAAGTATTTAATTAATAATTAGTAAAGCAGCAATGCTTTAATTGCTAGTAAACATTAGGGCTGCTAGCAGATTTTGCGCTTTGTAAACAAGGTTATAAAGCATATTTAAAAGCTGGCTTATAATAAGCTTAATGCAGTTAAAAAAAACGCAGTTTTTATTTTAGTTAATATAGCCGGCCACCGGCGTAATTATAGCAATCTACATTTTATAAAACTACGTTATTAAAATTTAATTTATCAGCGTAGGCTGCGCTTTTTTCTTATAGCTAGTTAGCGTAAAAAAGCGTTGCACCTTATTCTATACTATTATAAAGAGCGCTAGGGCTTTTTTATGCACTTTATTCTTATTTATACTTTGCGTAAAGCTAGCGATATTATCTTTATGCTCTAAGTAAAACTAGTAAAGAATTATTATGCAAGCAATTTTAATTATAGTTAAATAAATAGGCATATAATCAAAGGCGCTTATCTATCTATTATTTTTGCGTAGCCTAAAGATCGCAAGCTTATTAAAAAAAATGCTATAGTAATAGTTTTTTAAGAGTAGATAGTCTAAGAAATTAATAAATATATTAAAGCAAAAACATTTAATATCTGCTTATAAACTAGGTGCTAAAGAGGGTTTGCAGATAGCTTTGCCCGCTGCAGCCTCAAAGGTATTAAACTAGTTACCCTGCGCCTTTAATATATAATAAAGCAGCTGATTGTTATTATCCCAGCCTTTAACCCACACTTAAATGCAAAGAAGCTTATAGAAAATATCTTTGTAGCAAGTTTATATACGCTCTTTAAGCTAGTTATTAAAGGGCCTCTGCGCTTTGGTGCAAATGTTTATTAGATAGATTTTAAAAAGTATAAAATAGCTAACTATAGCTAGCATTATAATAGCGCGTACCTAGTTAAAAACCTAATTTAAAACCGCCTATATCTATTTAAAAACTAGCTTATTAAAGGTAATAAGTTTAATTATCTGCTGGAGCCGTATCTAGTCTAAGCCTTATAAGTGTTACGCCTAGCTTATTTACTATACTTAGGGGTTGGGTTTTAACTTTTTATCTTTTTCTTTAATAGTTTTAAAAGAGAATAATAATAGTAGTTGGGCTTGCTTTTAGTGTATGCAAAAGGCCTGCTTTATAAACCCTTTTGTTATCGTCTCTGCTAGAGCGTTGCCTCTGCTAGGCTTATTTAGTCTAACTTTAAACTAGCCGCTATTGGCCTGAAATAGGAAAAAGCGTTAATATTATATACTAATAGTCTAAGGCAGGATCCACTAAAGCTTTAAGCGCTAGGTAATATTTCTACCCCTTTTCTAGTTATTTTACCACCTATATTTATTTTAGCAATGCTTTTAAATCTGCTTTCTTTAACGCATAATATAAGGGCACTTATTACACTGCAGTTTATTATTTTAAGAAAGCGCAAGGTAAGAGATGGGTAGTGCGTTTAGCAGCGGAAATAAAAATATACATAGCTTATTTTATATTTAAATAAGCTTATTAATTATACTAATCACCTTTGCAATTTAATTATATTTATAGGCTAAAAGGGATCTATAGTGCTTTTAGAGATGCATTAGCACTTTAGCAAAAATATAGGCAAACTAATACGTTTTGCATATAATAAAAGGGTAAGTAGGCAGATAGATAAAGGGCTTTATAATGCTATAATATTAATTTAAATGTATTGCTTAGGTGTAATTAATATAATAGCTGCTAGTGTATAGTATATAAAGTTTAATAAAATTTAAGCCTTTAGCTAAAATTATAATATAACTTTATGCGTTATATTTGCATTTATAGCAGGTTGAAGGGTAATCTTTCTATGCGTAAAACAATGTTATAGGTAAGAGAATATACTAAATTATAATGGCAAAAAGCTAAAAAGTTAATATATATAATATATAGCAGTAATTGCAATAAATATGGCATGCAGAAGAAAGAAGGGTATAGCATTGGAACCTAAGCTTAAAAATCTATAGTTTACTTTGGCTATATATACAATGGTTGGTTATTATATTAAAAGGCACTCTAATAGGGCGCTTTGCTTAATTAGCACTGCACAACTACTTATTAGTTAGAAATATTAAAGCAATAGCTTTGTTTGCATTATTATACTATAAGTTAAAGAAAGGCTGCATTTAATAGTAAGAATTAAAATAGCAAATGTAAATTTATATTTCTAATTATAAGATTATCTGCTTTTTTATAATATTAAACTTGTTTAGTTTAAAGTAAGATAATGCTTATAGACTTTACAAAGAAGGAATTTTAATAAACTTAACCCATGTCTTTGCTAGCGTGCTTTTAGTTTATATAAGGTTTTTAATAAACTTGACTTAAGTTGTCTAGAGCATATAAGATAGAGGCTAAACTAATTTTAGTTTTCTAATATAACTTAAACGCATAATTACTAAAAATAGTTAAATTATTTCTATTATAAAGCTAGTTTTGTTAAAGTTATAAAAATTATAGTTTTAAATATTATACTTTGCTTTTGGTTTTGCAACTAAGCAAAACTAATCGCTAATTATCTTTAGATCTTTGCAAAAGGCTCTTTTATAATTATATATACAATTAACGCATATTTTAAGCTTTAAGCATTATTAAATAAAGCATTATGCTTAATGTATCTTAATACATTTGCTACTATGCGTTGCTAGCAGATAATTAGCTATATCTCTTACATTTTTAACCTAGGGCAAAAATCTATGCATATCTTAATTAAAAATATAATAAATAAAAGCCTTTTTTTTAATTATAGTTAATTTTTGCATTAGTAATTAAATATTTACTTTTGCATTTTTACTATTAATGCAATTGCAAAATATAATAAATAAAACATTATAAAGTGCAATAGCGTAATTTTAGCTTATTTCTTTTAATAATCTAATTGCTTTAATTGCAGCAATAATCTAGTTTTCTTAAAGTAAGCTAGCCATTGTTTATTATAGAAAAACCGCGGGTTAAAAAGGTATATATTATAAAATAAAAAAAGTACGCAACTTACTATCACGCACAACTCACTATACAACCACATTAAATATAATCTAACCTTAGTTATATTATAAAATTATATGCCTTATATTATTTATATTTATTTATATACTTTATATAAAAGATATCTTAGGTAAGGTGTTAGACTTTGTTGCTTGTTTCTAGCTCGCTAGCTTATTTTATAACCTGCATATTAAATGAGTTATAATATGCAGCTAATTTATTTTAGTTTTAATAAAATAAGTAATTTGTTTATATAAGCAAAGTATAAGAATTGCAGCGGCAGAGGTTTCGTTTTCTACAACTCTTTTTATATGCTAATCTGCCCTAACTATTATAAGTTATAACACTGCTTAAGATTGCTAAATAAACTTTAGCTAAGAGTTATAATTTTATAATAAATAACCTTAAAATTACTTAAAATACCTTAGGCTTTTTTTCTTTTATAACTGCTTTTTATAATTTTAATAAAAAGTATAGTATGTTTAAATATAAGCTTAATAACAATGCTATATTTAATTTAAATATCTTTTTTAATTATTTTAAAGATAATAAGCTAAAGTAATAAGCCTTAGGCATATAAGCTTTTTACTATTAACGCTTAGCTAGCATAGCTAACTATATTACTTAGTATAAAATTAATTTATATTAAACCTTTTTACCTAAAAGCTAAACCGCCTTAAAGGCTATTATATCTACTAAAAATATTAAGCAGCACTTTTTATATAAAAAAAACTAAAAAAAAAAGACTTAGAAAATAAAGAGTTTTTAAAACTAAAAAAAGATAAAAGAAAAAGCAAATAATTACATTTTACTATTATTTACCTATTATTTATAAGCAATTTACTATCTCTTATATTAAAATACTTTAATTCTTTATTTTTTTAAGCTAAGCATTTATTACAAAATATAATTATTCTTTTTACATTAGCTACTATGCTACTTATGCGCTTTTTAATAACTTATAAATGCCTTTGCTTATGCAGCTATTGCTATTTATAATAGCAATTTACATAAATAAATAAAATAGCTTTTTACTATGCTTATACTTTTTTTTATAATTTACGCAAAGTTTCTTTTATCTTTAAATATTATAATATTTAGCATAAATGTGCTAAATAATTGCTAACATTTTTATAGTAATTTT